>PVJS01009469.1:15133-50385 GCA_004027185.1 Glis glis
CTCTCTCTCTCTCTCTCTCTCTCTCTCTCTCTCTCTACCTAGTGAGGCCTTCCGCAACTTCGTGAGAACCGGTTTAAAAAATAAAGCATAAAAAAAATAGGGCAAGGGGTGTAGCATGGAGGTAGAAGGCCCCTGCGTTTAATCCCCGGTAAAAAAAAAACAAACAAACAAACAAAAAAAGTTGAGTTTTGATCACATTCCATTTATGGTGTATTTAAGATACTGGTTACACATGTTAGATGAAGATGAGTAAATCCTATAGAGAACAGTAAGTAGGGGAAGGGAAAGAGAAGTGGAGATGACACTGAACTGAAAAAAATGGGGAAGTCGGCCCTGAGTGCTGTCATCAAATGCGAAGACCCAGAGTATGCTTAACTTGCAGCCCAGCGAAGTGAGCAAGGCGACCAAGAGCGAGAGGGGTGTGTTCAGTGTTAGGAGATAGTTTAGGTCATTGTGAGGCCTTACCTTTTTTTTTTAATTGTGTTGCCCAGGCTGGTCTTGAACTTGTGGGCTCATGTGATCCTCTCACCTCAGCCTCCTGAGTACCTTGGACTACAGGCATGGACCACTCTGCCCATCTACCTTTTCCTGGGCAACATAGCAAGGCTTGGTTTCTTAAAAAACAAAAACAAAAAATATAAAAAAAAGTGTGTGAAACTGTATTGTCATAAAATTTTCTATTTGAAGCAATTGCTGAAGTATAATTTTGAGAATATTGCATTTTTCTTATTTAATTTGCCTTATAAATTTTCATTATCTGTTTAATTTACAGAACTGCTTCCCAAGTTCATTTAATGAAATTTTCACCAGATGGAGAATTTTTTGCCACTGCCGGGAAGGTAAATTGTGAAATGCTGTTTCCAAATTGTGTGCTTTTTCTTTATTTTGAATGTTTAACAACATTAACTAGCTTAATTTATTTATTTAAAAATATTATTTTCTATTAAAATATTAAATAGAAAAAATTGGCTAAATATTGTGCTAAAAGGCAGTATAATATAATTGAAACAGCTTAAACATAGAAGCAAATCTAGGTATAAATCTAGCATTTACCAACTTTACTATCTTGGACAAGTAAGTTAGTCTCTTTAATACTTTATTTTCTCAGGTGTAAAATGTGGACAACTACTTCATAGGTCATTAATCATAGGATTGTTATTATTATTATTATTATTATTATTAATTATTTGTGTGTGATGCTGAGGATTGAACCCGGGGCATTCTACCTCTGAGCTATACCCCATCCCTTTTTATTTTTTATCTGGAAACAAGGTTTCGCTAAGTTGCTCAGAGCTTCGCTAAGTTGCTCAGAGCTTTGCTAAGTTTCTGAGGCTGGCTTTGAGCTTGCGATCCTCCTGTTGCAGCCTCCGAAGTACTGGGATTATAGGCATGGGTTCACCACACCAGGCCAGGATTAATTTTGACAATGTATATTAAGTGACTGGCACAGTGCATTCAGTAAACTATAGCTTCTATTTATACTACCGTTTGCTGACAGGTTCATTAGGCTATATTTAAAATATAAGACTTAGCTGGGCATGGTGGCACACACCTGTAATCCCAGTACTCAGGAGGCTAAGATAAGAGGATCACAGGGTTGAGACCAGCCTCAGCAACTTAGTGACACCCTGTTTGAAAATAAAACATAAAATAGGGATGGGGTGTAGCTTAGAGGTAGAATGCCTCTTAGTTAAATCCCCCATACCAAAATGAACAAACAAACAATAAAGAAATGCTAATAGAAAATTATCAGAATCAAAGATTTTCTTTTCATTTCCTCTATGCTCAGTTCTTCCTTCCATCCCTAAGTTCCTTCCATTGGGGAGAAAAATCCTACTTTTGCTATTTGATTTAACTTTTAATTCTGATTCAGATGTTTTTCTGTTTTTTCCCCTTAGGATGACTGCCTTTTAAAAGTATGGTATAATGTGGAAAATTGGCGGACCGCTGTTACCTCTCCAGATAGAAGTTCAGAAAAACAATCCCAAGGAGAAATTGACTTTTCTTTTGTATATCTGGCCCATCCTCGAGCTGTAAATGGATTTTCCTGGCGTAAAACAAGCAAATACATGCCTAGGTCAGTGGATTGGACATTTTTTTCCCCATGTGTTAAAAGGACATCATCATTGTGACTTTGAGTGCTTTTCTGACTTTTGTGAGTCCATAGCTATAGAATTCTGAGCCTCTGAAGATTAGAGTAATATTAGATAGTCCCTGGCCTGCACACCTGTGGATCAGTTATGATTGATACTTAGTATGAGAGCCACGAAAAAGGAGTTTAAGCTGAGGTAATTTACTTCATGTCAGGTATCTTTAAGTCACAGCATATGCATATTTTCTTTTTCTTTATGTTTGTGTCCAATTCTTTTCTCTCATCATTCTACAAATTCCATTTGTGTGGACTTTTTCACTTTTCAGTTACTCATTTTGTACCTTCTAGTACGTGTCTCCTCTGGTTTCCTTTGTAAAAAATCTAATCCTTATTGAGAGGATATAGCATGAGTCCCCAGAGCATTTACTTGACGGCATCCAGTGTCTCTGAGGAAAATAGAGTGGGTTAATACCCTCCCTCAGCCTTCCTCAGACTAGGTGTCAACCGGAACAAGCACATACTGACACACACGTACCTATTAGTACTTCCTTTCTTTCCTGTTGTCTTTGAAAGACTTGGCATCTCACTGAATGTCTGCCTATATTTATGTTAAGTTACAGAAACCTATTGCTGAAGTATAGTAGAAATCCCTTATTGTATTATATGGCAATTTTGAATTGGGCTACAGTATGTAAATTTTTCTCTTACCTTTTCATTGGTCTATGAGTTTTGTCATGTGAGATATCCTACCTCTGAGCTACATCCCTAGCCTTTTTTTTTTTTTTTTTTTGCGGTACTGGGGATTGAACCCAGGGTGTTCTACCTCCGCGCTACACCCCCGGCCCTATTTTTTTATGCTTTATTTTGAAACCGGGTCTCACGAAGTTGCGGAGGGCCTCACTAAGGAGAGAGAGAGAGAGACAGCTGAGGCTGGCTGCAAACCCCGATCCTCCGGTCTCTGCCTCCCAAAGTACTGGGATTACAAGCGTGCGTCACCACGCCCAGCTCTTATTTTTTTTTTTTTTTTAATTTTGAAGCAGGAACTCACTAAGTTGTGGAGGGCCTTGCTAAATTGTTGAGGCTGGCCACAAACCTGTGATCCTCCATCTCAGCTTCCCATATACTAGGATTACAGACAGGTATGTGCCACCACACCCAGCTCATTGACTTTATTTTTGCACTTCTGGGTAAGCAGAGTATATACCCACACTTTCAAGCTACAATGCCGTAGTTACTGTTCTTCCACCCTGCCCTGTGGTCTTACAGTGTATGGGTGTGTGAGGGACACTCCAGGAAAAGTAATGGTTCTGTTGTTACGAGGGTGTGTCAGAGTCTTTAGGCTAAGGGAGAATAGTCTGGACAGTCTATATTGTTAGTAAAAGCAACCTCACCCCAGGTTTGTTTGAGTACTGTTGTTCTGATACCTCAGAGACTGGAGAGTACATATATAAAAATGTGTTTAGGGCCGGGCGTGGTGGCGCATGCTTGTAATCCCTGTATTTGGGGGGCCGAGGCAGGAGGATCGCAGGTTTGTGGCCAGCCTCAGCTACTTGTGAGACCCTTTGCAATTTAGTGAGACCCTGTTTCAAAATAAAGAATAAAATAGGGCTGGGGGTGTAGCTTGGAGGTAGAATGACCCTGGGTTCAATCCCCGTTACCGCAAAACAAAAAAAAATGCCTTTAGAATAGAATGAGCTCATGGCGTGTGTTAACTCTCACTTTAAAAGTTGCAATGATCTGAGCAGTCATCACCATCTGTGAGTCTTTTAGACCTATCTGAAGATTACATAAGTTCAGAAACTAATTTCATCTAACATATTCAAATGTCTTCATTTGTAGATGCTCCATAAAAATAGGCTTATGAATATTACACTTCAGAGAGAAGGCGTAACTTAGTTCATGGAGTGTCAGCAGAACTGATCTCAATGAAGGCAGAGGCAGACGGCTTACACTGGGTCATTGGGGCATCTGCTAATAGCAATAAAGCATTCTAGTGTTTTTCCCTTGGCTATGTTCATTTTATGTTTACAAACTAAATTCTGCAGCATACAGAGCTGTGATGTATAAAACTAGAATTTTCTCTTAGTTATGACATCGTTTTCTTTCTTTTCTTTTTGTGTGGGACTGGGGATCAAACCCAGGGCCTTGTGCATACTGGGTAAGCACTCTACCAATGAGCCACATCTTTTTCTTTCTTTTCCTTTCCTTTTCTTAAAAATGTGTGCCAGGGATTGAATATAGGACCTTATGCATGCTAAGTATATGTTTTATCACTGAGCTACATTTCCAGCTCTGTTATGACATCTTTTAGAGGTTCCCAGAATTTTATTTTTGGATTCTTGTCATTTAAAAACCAGTTAATTTTCCTGAGTTTTTTTGTTTTCATTTTGTTTCACCAGCTGCCTATAAGTTCACTGTGGTAACTTCTCATGAAAAGGAGAGTTCTTTGGGTGATAGTTGCTCTTTTGTTTTAGTTTTTCTTTTTTTTTAATTTTTAATAACTTTTTTTTGCAGTACTGGGTATTGAACCCAGGGGCATTCTACCTTCAAGCTATATCCCCAGCCCTATGTTTTATTCTTTATTTTGAAACAGGGTCTCACTAAGTTGCGGAGGGCCTCACTAAGTAGCTGAGGCTGGCCGCGAACCTGCGATCCTCCTGTCTCAACCTCCCAAGTACTGGGATTACAGGCGTGCGCCACCATGCCTGGCTGAGCATATACTTTTTTACTAATTAAAAATTGATGAATGTAGGACAGGTTGGAAGGTTTAATGATAATCCTGCAAGAACTGCCAAAAGTTGGTTGCAGATACCAAGTTGTAAAACCATCTTAGCCTTTTGATACATCAAGGTAGAAGAGGTATTTGGGATACCCATCACATGGTTACTTTTTTAAGGTTATACCTGTTGTTAGGTTGCTGCTGGGTTTTTTGGGGGGAGGAGAGAGAAAGGGATTGAAGGGAAGATGAAGGTACCTTTGTAAAAAACAAGTGAGGACGGGAGATATTGCCAGAGTAATGCCTCGACATGATCGGGGTATAGCCTTCACTCCCTTTTCTGTATCACCTGCCAGTTGTTTACACTGACTGTCTGTCTATCCATCTCTAAGATGCCCTGAGGGTCTTCACTTGGGGCTGCCTACACCTCAGGGTCATAGCCCTCCTGCTTCTTTGTCCTTTGCTTTGTTGCTCTTGTCTACAATCTCACGCCTCTTTTGATTCAGCTCTTTACTCACTACCTTCTGCTGTTCTTTTGTAAGCCATCCCATTCTATCAGTTACTTATCGATAGTACAAACCATGGACTTTCCATATTGCCTTTTGATGTGTTTTCTTTTTGCTTACTTTTAATTTTGTTGCCATAGTCTGCGAATATATTAGAGAGAAACAGGAAGGGAAGCTAGGAGAGGGATGGGGAAAAAAAGGAAAGAGAAAAATAAAGGGGAAGGGGTGGGTGTGAAGATGAGGGAAAGAGGGAGAAGCAAAGGGTTTAGGAAGGAAAGAAAAGAGGGGAATGAGGGAGGGAGAGGTGAGGGACAGAAGGAGAAGAGATGAAAAGGGAAAGTGACAGAGAACAGAGGAAGGGAAACTCAGAGAAGGGGTGGAAAGGAGAAGGAGGGCAAGGGAGTAAAGACCAGAGACGCCTGAGGAACAGCGAGAGAAGAGAGGAGGGAAGTTGAGGGGGAGGGGACCAACCAAGACAAAATATGCTCTTCTTGCTTTTTTTTTCTTCTGCTCCTTTTTCTTTTTTAATTGGATAGATAGGTTTAACAAAGTAGCTACAATAGAGTATTTGGTTTCATTTTTCTTGTTTATTTTTTCTTTTTCTTCAGCGCTTGGGATTGAACCCAGGGCCTTGCACATACTAGGCAAGTGCTCTGACACTAAACTACAACCCTAGCAAATGATTTCATTTTTCTTTAATTCACTGAGTTGCCTTCTATTGATTGTTGGTTTTAATGAGATATTTTGGAACAAGTACCTACTACAAGATATTGTGACTTTCTCTTTTTTCTAAACTGGCTTTTCTTTTTTATAGTAATGGGGATTGAACCCAGGGGTATTCCACCTCCGAGCTACACCCCCAGCCCTATTTTATTTTGTTTTGAAACAGGGTCCTTGAACCTGTGATCCTCCTGTCTTAGCCTCCCAAGTACTGGGAATACAGGCATGAAGCACCAAACCTGGCTTAAACTTGCTTTTTGCTAGCCTGATAGAAGTTAGTCTTTGTTGATAGGATTTCATCCTTTGAACTCTTCATACCTAGGGGTTTATTAATATATATGTATTTCTTTTCATTTTGGGGGAGGGTCACAAGAAGGAAAGGAACCGTACGTCAAAGATGACTAAGGAAAGGAGGTATCAGTGTTGCTTTTTACCGTGAGTTTTGTCGCACTTCACTGCTTTCGGCATATGTAGGCAAGGAGAGAATAAATGTACTAAACAGTTACTGTTAGTGACCAGTGTCAGGCGCCTTACAGAAGGTGAAAATGAAGCATTATGCAGTAATTCAAATGATAACCATCCATTGAATAAATACAATTTTTATTAAATGATGTAGTTTTGTTCTTTTCAACTGAGGAATTATGACTTGATCTCAGTCTTTATTCTTTAGATGAAAGAAGAATCTTAGATTATTGAAACAAGAACTAATGAATTCTAGGCAGAAAAGAAATAGATTGGCAAGCATTTACTGTGCCCACATCAGTCAATCCAGTCTATCTGTTGACATTTTCTTCATTGTTGCATTAGTAGTTTGCATTCATTTATAGAAACATGTAGAATGTCTATGATACTGTGTTTAATTTGTATTCTTGCTTCTAAAATCTTTTTATTCTTTAGGGCTTCTGTGTGTAATGTACTATTGACTTGCTGCAAAGATAATGTATGTCGTCTTTGGGTAGAAACATTTTTACCAAATGATTGTTTGCTATATGGAGGTGATTGCAACCATTGGTCTGAACCAATTAATTTAACAAATAACCTCAAGAGAAATGCTTCCAGTAAAGAACGAGTTCAAAATGCTCTAGAAGTGAGTGTTTTTACTATATATTATTTACTACAATTTCCTACACTGCTTTTTGGGGGGAGACATGGTAATATTACAGAAATCTATATCTTAGGAAAATAATCCTCACAAACTTCAGCTTTATCTTGTTCAAAAATATACTTAAGGATTTTGTCTAGAGCATAAAACTACCTTTAATTATGAAGTTAATCATAGTTTAACTGATGATAACAAAAGAATGAATACACATGACTTGACTGAAGTAAATTAAAATCTGGAAATGCAAAGATTTGACTATAAATATAATTTATTTTCTCTTTTTTAGAGCTTGGGGTAGACTAGTTTATCATTCTTTTCTACCATTTATTATCTTTAGACCCACTGGAACGTGGAAGATTTAGTCATTAGTGTTAAAAGTAAAAGTCAATTTTAGATGTTTGTACTAATTGAAGATAGAATAACAATATAGACTCTTATTTTCTTATTATTCACTTATTATTGAAAACAAGAAGTGGTTTAAAATGATTTATCTTTGAAGCCTGATGTGGTGGCGCACACCTGTAATCTCAGTATTTGGGAGACTGAGACAGGAAGATCTCAGGTTTGAGGCCAGCCTCAGCAACTTAGTGAGGCCCTCCACAACTTAATGAAACCCTATTTCAAAATTTAAATAGAAATAGGACTGGAGGTATAGCTCAGTGGTAGTACTGCCAAAAAAAATTCTTTTAATCCTTTGTATGATTAAGGAACAACTGTTTTTCAAATTTGAATAGTATACTAATGGCTCAGAGTAGAATTAAATATATATTTTATTGTATACTCAACAACAGATGGAATGGTTATGTGTAATAATAGAAAGAATTCCTAGACTAGGAATCTGAGGAGTTGTTCTATTTTTAACTCTACCTCTTATTAGCCAGATGACCTTGGGTTCTATATAAACTATTTTATAGTATGAAAAATGAGAATAACAATATTTGCACTTTCTGCCTCATGGGATCAATAAGATGATGTCTGTGAAAATGCCCTGTAAATGTGAAATATCTTAATTTATTACCTAATATTAGTCAGTGCTTTATGGTCACAGGGAGTAAGCTGTTGGCAAAGAAACTAGCATACATATGTCAAGCATGGTGGTGTATGCCTGTAATCCTTGTACTTGGGGGGCTGAGACAGGAGGATAGCAAGTTTGGAGCCAGCCTCAGCAACTCAGCAAGACCCTGTTTCAAAATTTAAAAAATTAAGACTGGCTGGGGTGTAGCTGGTAGAATGTGCCCCTGGGTTCAATCCCTAGTACCACAAAAACAAAATAAAACAACAACAGAAAAACTTTTAAGCTTAGGAAAATAATTTTAAGAAATAAACCAAATGAAAATTATATTGTGTGAAGATTAAGAGGGGCACTTTAAGTTCTAACCTTATTCTTCAGGATTCAAATTTGATATAAAAATATTGAAAGGCCGGGCGTGGTGGCGCACGCTTGTAATCCCGGTACTTGGGAGGCAATCCCGGTACTTGGGAGGCGGAGACTGGAGGATCCGGCTTCGCAGCCAGCCTCAGCTACTTAGTGAGGCCCGCTGCAACTTTGTGAGACCCGGTTTCAAAAATAAAAAGTATAAAAAATAGGGCCGGGGGTGTAGGTCAGAGGTAAAACACCCCTGGGTTCAATCCCCGGTACTGCAAAAAAAAAAAAAATTAAAAGGTATTTTTACATATAAAATTATCTTAAATAGGATATATGTAATTTCTAACAGTAATTAGGTAGCCTACATGTATGACTTTAAAAAATATAGGCATTAGTTTTACTTCTTTTATTCACACAGGTAAATCTAAGACATTTTCGTAGAGGTCGGAGGAGATCACTTGCACTTGTAGCACATACTGGCTATCTGCCGCATCAGCAGGATCCTCATCATGTCCACAGGAACACTCCCCTGCATGCCAATGCACTTTGCCACTTTCATATTGCAGCTAGCATCAATCCAGCTACAGGTAATAAAACAGAGTGATTCTGTAAATATGGAATATCTTAATACATTACCTATATATTAAGATATGTAAATATCTATATATTAGGTTATATTAGTGTATTATTTATAACAAGCTATATTTAGTTTTTGAATATGTGAAATATTGGGGGTGACTTTCTTTGCAAGTGTTTCATCATAGCTCATTCACTGTTTTTTGTTTATTTATTTGCTTTTTAAGCCATGATTTGGTTTTCAATATAAGATCTTGATAAACCATCAAGATTTATTATTAGTTTATTCAAAAGTTTAGATTTGCTGGGCGTGGTGGCGCATGCTTGTAAATCCCAGAACTTGGGAGGCGGAGACTGGAGGATCCTGGTTCGCCGCCAGTCTCAGGTACTTAGTGAGGCCCTCCGCAACTTCGTGAGACCCGGTTTCAAAATAAAGTATAAAAAATAGGGCCGGGGGTGTAGCTTGGAGGTAGAACGTCCCTGGGTTCAATCCCCGGTACCTCAAAAAATAAAAAATAAAAAGCCTCCATTTACTTCTACTCCACCTTAATCCTTCTCCCTACAAGAAAACCACTATTGATGTTCTGTGTATTGTGAAATACTCTTAAGCATCAATTAAACATATTGTATTATTTCCATATAGGCAGAAATCACAATATTATATTCTTCAAGGAAATGTAACAATAAATATGGTCCATTAGTTACTTGAGTAGAATTTTATTCACCAAAGTGAGAAACACTTTGCTAAGTCAAAATGTACAGGTATTTTTAGTAGTAATGAAAAGTATTTTCTGATCTTCTTAATTTTTATTTGGTTGACAACAATCCTAACTCTGAAAGAATCCATGAGCAAAGAAAATGTAAATGGGAGAATATTGAATTATCTTCATTTAAAAATTATATAGGCTTGGTAAAGGTCATCACCTTTATCAAAAATATATGTTGACAGTGGTTGTAATACATTGTTACCTCTAAGGTCAGTGGAGTAATTTTGAAGGTCCTTGCTGAGTTAAGAGCAGTATTGGGCTAGTGGTGTGAAGGCCCTGGGTTTGTTCCCCATCACTGCAAATAAAATAAAATACTTGAAAAATGAAAAAATAAAGGGCACTATTATGAGAATAAAGAACTGAGGCATTACTGAAAAAGGAGCTGAGAGTTCCAGTGTGGCATCTCCTTGACTAGCTTCTGATAAGGAAAACTCTAAAACCTTTCTTTAGATGGTAGGTCGCTAAGGAAAATGTAAAGCAAACCACACAAAATAATAATATTAGCAACTAGATTGAACTCTATGAAAAATTCCTTGTCCTCAATTTGAATTGTTGAAATGACCTTTCTCGATGGTATATTCCTTACACAAAGCGGAGCTCTTTGATTTGGTTTCACTTATTTGCCCATCAGTAGAAATAGCCATACGAGGGGGGCTCATAAGAACGTGTTCTCTCCGTTCTTGCCCTTATACCCTCTCCATGAAGGTTTCTTATAAACATGACAATCAGATTCTTTGAATCAGGCCAGGACACAAAAGATGTTTGAGTTTCCTTTTAGTTAGCATATTTCCTGCTAAAATCCAGCATTATCCTCTCCTTATATACCTAACAGCTATGACTGTGGTCTGCTAAAGGCATGGCTGATCCCGTTTGTGTTGATTGTAAGTCACATAGGAGAAATCTTACCCATGGCCTCTTGGGGTATTCTCCCTGACCCTGGCACTGCTTCGTACCGCTCAGGAACAATGGGTCTGGAGGTGCAGCCCCTTACGGCTTTTACTGAGTACTTGGACTGTGCCAGTGTAGGAACCAGAGACAGTGATTGGGATTGGAGACACAGTGGCAGTTAAAACAGGTGTCATCCTTCTCTCATGAAGTATATAATCAGGTAATTATACTAAAGAATTTATAGGTAATAAATGGGAGATCTTAGATTGGATGTATTTAAACTTGCTTCTGATAGAAGGGACAGAGTAAAGGTCCTTTTATCTTTTATTCTCCTATAGCATTCTTTCTGAATATAGGAGATTTTCAGAATACTCTGAAAATAGATACATTGTTTGAACATATAATTCAAATTATCATTTCTTTAAAAAATAGATTTATTTTGGCAAAAATTATTTATATTCCTTGAATCCACTCTAGCCTTGTCAGTTTAGCAGGTACCAGCATGATCCAGATTTTATTTAATATGATAGATGTGGGATTTTTTTACCTCTATTAATTAGAGATTATAATTTATCATAACTGACTGGATTTGTACCTTAGTACACTTTAGCAATTGTATCAAAAGTAATATCAAAGGCCGGGCGTGGTGGTGCACGCTTGTAATCCCAGTACTTAGGAGGCTGAGACCGGAGGATCTGAGTTCCCGGCCAGGCTCAGCTACTTAGTGAGGCCCTCTGCAACTTAGACAGACCCTGTTTCAAAATGAAGAATAAAAAATAGGGGTGGGGGTGTAGTCCAGAGGTAGAATGCCCCTGGGTTCAATCCCCAGTACTGAAAAAAAGAAAAAAAAGTAGTATCAAGGAACTTTTTTTTTTGAGCTGAGGTGATCTGCCTTGGATGCTTTCCTTGTGCATGAGAGGGGAACCTCGATTTCATACCTTCTAAGTTAAGTCTTAATGCTAATAAATAAGTAATATCCATTTTATAATTAGATGGGTAGGTCATTGAAGAAAATATATAGTCTATTAAGTTAAAAATTATTGCTATTGAGATGCATATATCAGAAGTTAATCTGACATTAATGATGATGACATTTTCCACTGTAGATCAGATTAAAGTATACTTTTCACCAAAATTTGTGATAAAGTAAGAAGACATTAATATGTCTACAAATTTTAGACATGTTTATGAGAATATTTTAGTATTAAAACATACAATTAAATGAATTACGCTTTATAACCTAGAATATATAATTTTATCTTCTTTATAATAAGTGTTAAATTTACCACTTAATTCTGTTAACACTAATAATAACAATGGTGGCACATTATTATACTGGAAGTCATATTTATAAGTTAAATAAAATATATTTTAGAAGTTTAAAGGTATATGTAATATCATTATAAATTTGTCCAAATCCATGAAATGTACACCCCTAAGTGAACCCTAACATAAACTATGGTGTCTGGATGATAGTGATGTGTTGTTGTAGGTTCATCAGCTGTAACACGTGCACCACTTTAGTGGTGGATGTTGATAACAGGGAGATGATGCATGTACAGAAACTGAGGGCATATGACTGTTTCTGTATGATTCTCTCAGTTTTTCTGTGAACTAAAAAGTGCTCTAAAAAAATCTTTAAAAGAGGCCTGTTGCTATTTATGTCTTCAGTGAAATTTTTGTCCCCAAGAAAGGCAAGATTACAATTTTTTCTAACAGATTAAGTTGGTGTAGTATATCCTTGGTTATCAAAAATATTCATGTAAGCCAGGCATGGTGGCGCACGCTTGTAATCCTAGCACTTGGGAGGCTGAGACAGGAAGATTGAAGGTTTGGGGCCAGCCGCAGCTACTTAGTGAGGCCCTCCAA
This sequence comes from Glis glis, assembly GCA_004027185.1. Lineage (NCBI taxonomy): Eukaryota > Metazoa > Chordata > Mammalia > Rodentia > Gliridae > Glis > Glis glis. The sequence continues at coordinate 27,736 of PVJS01009469.1, forward strand.
AACTTAGTGAGACCCTGTTTCAAAATAAAGAATACAAAATAGGTCTACGGGTGTAGCTTGGAGGTAGAATGCCCCTGGGTTCAATCCCCAGTTCCGCCAAAAAAAAAACAAAACTCATGTAGCTTTGGGATATTTGAGTTGGTGAATCACATTCATGATGTGTGGAAAAGCACTATATACACTATGGCTTCGAGCACACAAATGGAATATTGTGCATGTATACACAGGAACTGGAAGGCCTCATCCAACTGAGTTGCCTGTGACTGGATGACTTTGTTCTTTGCTTCTGTGTTTTTGCTTCCTGTAATGCACATAGTAACTTTAACAAATAAAGGTTATTTTATAAACCTAAAAAAAAAACTCAAAATAAAAGTAAGTTAAACTAAAAAGTGGAGAAATACTTTCTCAGATAAACAAAAGATAAGTGTATACTACTCAATAATCAAAATAGGAATTAACTATATTTTGTATGTCTGAATGGCTAAATTTTAACTTTGTGATTTTTTTTCTTTATAGACATTCCACTTCTTCCATCTATTACATCTCTGAGTTTAAATGAAAATGAAGAGAAGAGTGGACCTTTTGTGGTACACTGGTTAAACAATAAAGAGCTGCATTTTACTTTATCCATGGAGGTCTTTTTACAGCAACTTAGAAAGAGTTTTGAGCAACCTTCTTCTGAAGCCAGTGTAGAAGACTGTAATCAGGCAGATATAAAATCTGATGAAGGTAAAGCTTTAAGAAGAATGAAAAGTTGAATTTGTTCAAAATAGCAACAGTTTTTATATTAGGGTAAGACTAGCTATTATCAGAAATAAACTCCAAAATTGCAGTGGCACAATGCAAACATGGGCTAGTTCATTTAATAATCTACCTGTTCCAGGTAGCTTTCTTCCACATAGTGACTTAAGTACTTAAGGTTCTCCGTTCTTGTGGTGTTGTCAGCCTGTAGGACCTTGCTACATAAGGACAGTCTGTGGATTAGTGATACTGGAATTACCTGGGAGGTTCTTAAAAATGCCCAATTTCAGACTCCACACCGACCTACTAAATCAGAATCTGCAATTTAGCATAATTTCCAGATGATTTGTAGGTACATTAAAGTTGAAAAGCATTGTATGTAGGACCTCAAACTCCTCTGCATTCAGCCTGTAGTTGGTATAAAGCACAAGAAGAGGTGCAACTGTTTTTAGCCTAGACCTAGAATTGGCACATACCACTTCCATTCTCATTCCATCGGCAAGAAATAGTCACAGGGCTCCATGTAGTGCCTGCCTGGATAGCCATTATATACTAAGTATTAAACTGTGATGTGCAAGCTAGCCATTTCTTATATAGGCTTATGGTTCTTAAATGTGTTTGTTTTTAAGTTTTGTTTTAATTATAAGATTTTACATGATCATTAGAAAAAAAGAATGAAACAGTACAGCCAGGTATAAAGTTTCTTCATTGTTAAGTTTGATAAATGTTCTTCCAGAATAATCCTTTCCTTGTGCTGGGAATTGAACCCAGTGCCTTGCACATGCTAAGCAAGCACTCTATTACTGAGCTATACTCCCAGTCCAGATTGATTATTTTCTCTGTTATACAATTTTTTTAAGTTGCTTTATGGTTGTTTATTTTTATTTTATTTTTTGTGGTACTGGGGGTTGAACCCAGGGGCATTCTACCTCTGAGTTTACACCCCCAGTACTATTTAAAAATTTTTTATTTTAGCCAGGCGTGGTGGCGCACGCTTGTAATCCCAGTACTTTGGGAGGTAGAGACCGGAGGATCCGGGTTCGCGGCCAGCCTCAGCGCGCATGTGCGTGCGATCAATTTCTCTCTCTCTCTCCTCTCTTCTCTCTCTCTCTCTCTCTCTCTCTCTCTCTCTCTCTACCTAGCGAGGCCCTCCGCAACTTCGTGAGACCCGGTTTCAAAAATAAAGCATAGAAAAAATAGGGCCGGGGGCGTGGCGCGGAGGTAGAACGCCCCTGCGTTCAATCCCCGGTACCGCAAAAAAAAAAAAAAATTTATTTTGAAACAAACTCTCACGAAGTTGCTGAGTGCCTCTCTAAGTTGTTGATGCTGACCTTGAACCTGCAGTTCTCCTGTATCAGTCTCACAAATGCTGGGATTATAGGTATGAGCCCCCATGCCTGGCTTGGTTGTTCATTTTTTTTTTTTTTCGGTACCGGGGATTGAACCCAGGGGAGTTCTACCTCCGCGCTACACCCCTGGCCCTATTTTTTTTATACTTTATTTTGAAACCGGGTCTCACGAAGTTGCGGAGGGCCTCACTAAGTAGAGAGAGAGAGAGAGAGAGAGACAGGGAGAGAGAGAGAGAGAGAGAGAAAGAGAGCTAAGGCTGGCCGCAAACCCGGATCCTCCGGTCTCCACCTCCCAAAGTACTGGGATTACAAGCGTGCGCCACCACGCCCGGCTCGGTTGTTCATTTTTAAAGAAAAATAATTTTCTAAAATTTGTTTTAATTCAGCAATGGACAGTTTTCTATCCCATTATTTTTACTATTCCATATCTGAGAGAAAACTTTAATGATTCCTCTATTGATAGACATTTAAATTGATTTAAATGGTTTTTCACTGTATTAATTGTACAATGGCATATCTTTTCATTGTAAATTTATGTATAACAAATTCCTAGACTTGGAATTACCAGGGAGTATATAGATAGTAGTATCAGTAACTCCTGGTAAATTGCCCTCTAGTATTATTTTATCGGTTTATACTTTCTCTACATGTATCCAGATAACCTTTTTCTGCATCCATTCACTTCTCAGGCTTTTCATATTATTACTTTTTTGTCAGTTGATAAGGGGAAAATGACATCTTGTTTCACTTTGTATTTTCTTGACATAAATTGAACAGAACGAGTGAATATATTTTATGTCCTATTCCTCCCATGGCTGAATTTTCATGCCCTTTGCCTAATTTTTTGTTATTTTTCATTTTCTCACTGATTTGTATGTCTTGACTTCTGTTTTTAATCTGGTAAGCAGTCGAAACATTTTTTTAAGTGTCTCATTTAAGAAAGAGTCTATATTCCTAACCAAGAACTGAGGGGAGTGTCTAGGGGCTGAATTATTTTAAAAGAGATGAAAATATATATGTTTACCTTTATTAATAAGTTGATATACAAATTTATTTTTAATTACTGTGTTGAAGAAAATCTTGAAATTGGCCCCTATAAATCTATTGCTTTAAGATGATTAAGATGTCGCCTTGAGGACCATTGTAGCACACTCAGGTTTGCATAAATCTGGTATTATAAAGAAAGTACAAATTTACTTGTGTGTGTGTGATACTTACAAATGGATTGAAAAACCAGCAGGTTGCATATGAAATGGACACTGGATTATACAACAGTATTGTGTAGCACCAGTCCATAAAGTGCCACTAATACACAACAGGAAAATAGTACATTTTAAAAATTCAGTCATTAGAGACCCAATTCCAACTCTCGTTTTACTGTGAGCAAAACTGAGGTCCAAAGAAGTAATTTATCTTAGTGAAGTTTAGCTGAGTAGTTAATGGTAGGACATCTGGGTTAAGAAACCAGTTTACATATTTTCCAGTTCAATATTATTCCTTTTTCCAATAATCCATCAACTCAGTACTATAGGTCTTTTGATTACTGAGCTAACTCCAGTGGCCTTATATCCTAGAGTCCAATTGTTTCTAACAGGCAGCCCATGTCTCATTAATATGAAAACTGTTTTTCATCTTTAATGTATTTGTAAAGCCTTCTAAAGCTATTTCTTAGGTCTTAGTAGTAGCCTGATTGTATTTATTTGGTTCATGAACTTTTTTGTTTATAGAAATGGATGATGGTATCGATGATCTGAAAATAACTCATGAAAAGAAGGAATTGGGTGGTGATAAAATGGTACCAAACTCAAGTTTTGCACCTTTACCATCAGCTGCTATTGATCATCAGATTGAAGTACTTCTGTCTGAATGGAGTAAAAACGCGGACATGCTTTTCAGTATTCATCCCATGGATGGTTCTTTACTAGTCTGGCATGTAGATTGGCTGGATGAATACCAGCCTGGTATGTTTCGTCAAGTACAGGTACTATAGTTATGATTTCTGGAATGTTTTCTTGTTTATGTGGGCACTGTTTTGTAACATCTCTTTCTATAATTTCCTGTGTTCTAATACTTGCTTTCTTAATTCCAGGTGTCCTTTGTTTCCAGAATCCCTGTAGCCTTCCCCACAGGTGATGCGAACTCTCTCTGTAAAAGCATAGTCATGTATGCCTGTACCAAGAACGTCGACCTGGCCATTCAGCAAGGGAAGCAAAAACCTTCTGGCCTCACTCGTTCCACATCAATGCTTATCTCTTCTGGTCACAATAAATCATCTAATAGTTTAAAACTAAGTATTTTTACCCCTAATGTTATGATGATTTCAAAGCATGCTGATGGTTCTCTGAATCAGTGGTTGGTCAGTTTTGCTGAGGAATCTGCTTTTTCTACAGTCCTTAGTATTTCTCACAAATCCAGATATTGTGGTCATCGTTTTCATCTTAATGATTTAGCTTGCCACTCAGTATTACCATTATTGCTGACAACGTCACACCACAATGCACTAAGGACACCAGATGTTGATAACCAAAAGCAACCTCGTGATACTGTAAATATTGAAGAATGTTTTTTGACACAACAAAATAAAAGCACCGTTGATGTGGCATTTCAGGATCCCAATGCAGTTTATAGTGAGCTTATTCTTTGGAGGGTTGATCCAGTTGGGCCATTGTCTTTTTCTGGAGGCGTATCTGAGCTTGCCCGGATTAATTCTCTTCATGTTTCTGCCTTTTCCAATGTGGCATGGCTTCCTACTCTTATACCCAGTTACTGCCTAGGTAAGCATTTTGGTTTTTATTTCTGTAATTTAGATTTTTCTGACATTATTACTAAAAGGCTAAATTGGAAATGTTTGTAAATACTTTCTAGGTACATACTGCAACTCTCCTAGTGCATGCTTTGTAGCTAGTGATGGACAATATCTGAGGTTATATGAAGCAGTTATTGATGCCAAGAAACTTTTATATGAGCTTTCCAACCCCGAAATTTCTGTAAGTACTGGTTTAAGTATTTAATACAATGTTTTTGATACTTAATCTACACTTACCAAGCAAGTTCCAGAATTGTGACACATAATTTATAATAAACATGTATATCCTTGTTTTATTTTTTCACATTTGTATTGTACCCTTATATTGATTCCAAGCTAAAGAAACCATTTGGGGTGTGTGTGTGTGTGTGTGTGTGTGTGTGTATGTGTGTGTAGTACTGGGGATTGAACCCAGGGGCATTGTTCCTCTGAGCTACACCCCCCAGCCATTTTTTATTTTTGTTTTGAAATAGGGTCTCACTAGGTTGCTTAGAGTCTTGCCTGTTTGCTGAGGCTGTCCTCGAGCCTGAGATCCACCTGTCTCAGACTCCCAGGTACTGGGACTACAGGCATGCATCATCACGTTAGGAGTGTGGTTCAGCAGTAGAATACGGGCTTATTTGTATGTGTGAGGCCCCCAGTTCAATCCCTAGCACCCTCGCAGCCTCCTCCCCCCAAAACAGAGTTTAGTCTTTTACAGTATGTGTTTCTGTACTTCTTTGCTCATAGATAATGGAGACTATTGGCGGTGTAGTGTGGAAGCTATGTTGGTTTATCGGTAGTTTTCTCTATCTAAGGGGAACTGGAATAACAAGGGTAGAATTTTAATCTTAAGTGGAAATAAAAAGCCCTCAGCTTGGTTGCAGTTCAGGCAGGGGTTCTTCCAATACCATTGCAAAGCTTTTGTGTGCCTTATGAGAGGCCACACTTCTTTCTATACTTAAATCATAGCAACCTATCAATTGCATTGTCTCAGCACTTCCAGTTAGCAAGCATTTCTACTTTTTTGGTTTTGTTGTATTTTTAATATCCCCTGAGGCAGCTTTTAGCTTTACCTAAGTTTCCTGTTTAGGAGTTTTGAGCATCCTCCTGTCTGCAAATAATGTTTTTTTATGAGTCATCAGATTATAGAGTTGCAGAGAGTCAAGTGGTCTGTTTCTTTTCACAAGTCGTGGATTTTTTTTTTGGTACTGGGAATTAAACCCAAGGGTATTTTACCTCTGAGCTATATCCCCTGCCCCTATTTTTTTATTTTGAAACAGGGTCCCACTAAGTTGTAGAGGGCCTCATTACTAAGTTGCTGAGACTGGTCTTGAGCCTGTGATCCTCCAGTTTCAGCCTTCCAAGTACTGGGATTACAGGCATGCACCACCATGCCCATCTTTTTCACAAGTTTTTTTTTTGCGGTACTGGGGATTGAACCCAGGGGCATTATACCTCCGAGCTACACCCCCAGCTCTATTTTTTATTCTTTATTTTTGAAACAGGATCTCACTAAGTCGCAGAGGGCCTCACTAAGTAGCTGAGGCTGACCGTGAACCTGCGATCCTCCTGTCTCGACCTCCCAAGTACTGGGATTAAAAGTGTATGCCACCACACCTGGCACTCACAAGTTATTATTAATAAATGATTTTACAGAACATAAAGTTTTCCAAAACACATGTATAGTATTATAGTAAAAAGCACATATATTTATTGAAGGTCTTCCATTTATCAGGCATTGTTTTAAATACTAGGAATTATCTGTAAACAAAACAGAAATCTGTATCATAGTTCTTATATTCTAGGGAATGGAGATGGGAGGTGAAAAGAGATAAAGATATATTAATTAACAAATATTAGGGAAAGAAATAGTGTTGCAAAAGAAGTAGGAAGTGCCAGGAAAGCTGTTGATCAGAAAAGCTATCATTTGAACAAAGCAAGGATTTCCATTATCCCACTCTTACTCAATATAGTTCTTGAAATCTTAGCCATTGCAATTTGACAAGGGAAGGAAGTTAAAGGGATACAAATAGGAAAAGAGGAAGTCAAAATTATATCTTTTTGTAGATTACTTGATTCTATACTTAGAAGATTGATTAAAAAAGGAAGAAGAAGAAGAAGAAAGTTCAAGAAGAAGAAGAAGAAAGCTCAACCAGAAGACATCTAGAGCTGATATACAAGTTCAGCAAAGCAACACTTTTCTTTACACCAATAACAAATACCCTGAAAAATTTCGAAAACAATTCCATTCACAATAAATAGCCTCAAAAAAATTACTTGGGAATAAATTTAACCAAGGATTACGGTAAAGAACCTTTACAGTGAAAATTGTCGAACACTGAAGAAAGAAATTGAAGGTCTCAGAAGACCCTCCCATGTTCTTGGATAGGAAGAATAAATATTGTCAAAATGGCTGTACTACCAAAAGAAATCTACAGATTCAATGCAGTCGCTATTAAAATACTAATGTCATTCTTCACAGAACTAGAAAAAATATCCCTAAAATTTACATGAAAGAACAAAAGATCCAGAATAGCCAAAGCAATCCTGAGTAATAAGAACTATGCAGGAAGGAGAGTATGGTGGTCCACGCCTGTAATCCCAGTACTTGAGAGGCTGAGACAGAAGGATTACAGGTTCATAGCCACCCTCAGCAACTTGGTGAGACCCTGTTTTAAAATAAAAAATAAAATAGGGCTGTCATGGGGTGGGGTAGCTCAGAGGTAGAATGCCCCTGGGTTCAATCCCCAATACCACCAAAAAAAAAAAAAAAAAAGAGAAACATGCAGGAGGCATCACAGTACTGATTTCAAATTATACTATAGAGCTATAGTAATGAAAACCTCATGGTATTGGCACAAAAACAGACACATAGACCAATGAAATAAAACAGAAGATGCAGAGACAAATCCTCACACTTATAGCCAATTGATTTTTTACAAAGGTGCCAAAAACATATGCTGGAGAAAAGACAGCCCTTTCAACAAATGCTGTTAGGAAAACTGGATAATCATATGTAGAAGAATGAAAATAGCCCCCATCTCTCACCCTGCACAAAAGTCAACTCAAGATGGATCAAAGACCTGGAAATTAAAAAGAAACTTTGCACTTACTAGAAGAGGGCATAGGTCCAACTCTCCAACATTTAGGCATTGGTAGAGACTTCCTCAATAAGATTTCTATAGCTTAGAAAATAAAAGTGAGAATCAATAAATGGAATGCCATCAAATTAAAAAGTTTCTGAGTGGTGAAGGATATAACCGAGAGTCTGAAAAGAGCCCACAGTTTGGGAGGAAATCTTTGCCAGCTACTCCTATGATAGAAGACTAGAATATATAAACTTAAGAACAAAAACAACAAAAAAACTTAGAAAAACCTTAACATCGAAAAATTAACAATGCCCCCAAAACTTAACACCAAAAATACCAAGTAATCCAACTAAAAAATGGGCTACTGAAATGAATAGACACCTTTCAAAAGAAGAACTATAAATGGCCAACAAATATATGAAAAAAATGTTAAACATCATTAGCAATCAGGGAGATGCAAATCAAAACTACACTGAAGCCAGGCATGGCGGCACAGGTCTATAATCCTCGTAGGAGGCTGAAACAGGAGGATTGCAGGTTCACAGCCAGCTTCAGCAACTTAGCGAGGCCCTCCACAATTTAGAGAGACCCAGTTTCAAAATAAAAAAATAAAATAGGGCTGGGGGGTATAGCTTAGAGTCAGAATGTACCTGAGTGTAATCCCCAGTACTACAAAAACAAAACAAAAATAACAACAAAAAACTACACTGAGATTTCATCTCCGTCCAATTAGAATGATAATCTTCAAGAATACAAACAATAATAAATGCTGGCAAGGATGTGGGGAAATAGAAATTCTTTCGTACTGTCGGTGGGATTGCAAATTAGTACAACCACTTTGGAGATCAGTTTGGGGGTTCCTCAAAAAACTAGGAATGGAACCACCATGATTCAGCCATACCATTTCTCAGTATCTTTCCAAAGGAATTGAAATTAGAATACTATAGTGATACATGCGTACCCATGTTTATAGCAGCACAATTCACAATAGCCAAATTATGGAACCAACCTAGGTGTTCATCAGCAGAAGAATGGATAATGAAAATGTAGTATATACACACAGTGGAATTTTACTCAGCTATAAGAAGAACAAACTTACGTCATTTACAGGAAAATGGACAGAACTAGAGAATATTATACTAAGTGAAATCAGCCAATCTCAGAAAGCCCAGGGTCATATATTTTCTTTCATATGTGGAAGCTTAGAACAAAATTAGGAAGCAAAAGGGATTGTAGTCAAATGAGGAGAAAAAACCCATAAATTAGTGGAAAGAGATTGGGGGAAGGAGTTGGGAGGGGGAAAATGAGGATTGAGGAAGGGAACAGTTTAAATGAGGCTATATCCATACAAGAAGGTTTCGCTATTAATCTCATTAACGTGTGGGGTGAGAGTACACGGAGGGAAATACACAGGTGGTAAGTGCATGTATGCTCTCACTTTGAATCTCATTATGATGTACAATTTTACATTATACCAATAAACATAGCAAGCAAAAAAGAAAGAAAAGATACTACTTGAAAAAAGACCTGCAGAAGATGAGGGAGCTAAATATATGGATAAAGAGTGATCCAGGAAGAGAGAGAGCCAGTTCAAAGATCTGAGGTCAGACCATGTTGGTTATGTAAAGGAACAGTAAGGCGATCAATTGTGACTGTAGCAGAGTAGGTGAAGTGGAGAATAGTCAGGTATAAATTCAGAAAGGTAGCCTGGCCAGCTCATAGAAGACCTTGTAGCCCATTGTAACTTCAGTGTTTACTTTGGATAACATGGAAACCATGGAAGAGAATGATAGTGTGACATTATTTGGCTTAGGTTTTAAATGGGACACTCTGGTGGCTATATAGATTAGATGTGGGAAGCAGAAGTAAAATCAGAGAGATTATTTTAGGAAGCTTTTACAGTAGTCTAGACGGAAACAAACGGGCTTAGAATGGTAGCAAGTGGTAATGATAGAGAAGATAAAAATTGGTCAAATTCTGGATTGTTTTGAACATTGAATAGTCAGGATTGGACTACTGTGGATGCATGTGAGATAAAAAGAGGACGGCTCCTAAGGATTGTGGCTGAACATTAGGTAAAATATTCTACTCTAAATACCCAGCTCTTTCCATGGATTGAAACGAGGAGTGTAAAATTAGCAAGTTTTGAGGTTCAGGGGGATTAAAGAGCCCTTTGGCTCCTTGGACATAATTTTTGAGATGTTGGCTTGACATTCAAGAAAACCAACAGGCTAGTCCCCGAAGGTTAAAGGGAGGTGAGGTCTGAAGATATAAAATAAGGAGTTGTCAATAGAAACATTTAAAGTTGTGGAGGGTGATGAGATTGTGAAGGAAGGGAGTAGAGAATAGAAGTGATGGAAATATTGAATGTTGGAGTATTTCATTGTTAAAAATAGAGTGAAGGTAATATATAAGAGAAGCAAAATTAAAATATTTCAAGGAGTGGGACTGGTCACGAGGATTAAATGCTGTTAATATATCTGGTGTGAGGAAGATTGAGAAGTGACCATTTAGCAATATGAACTTGACTAGAGCAATCAAGTTGTAAGTGGCTCAAGAAATCAACGTATATAAATAGTATGCCAACTTGTATCTGTGGCTTTGTCTTTCCCACCTAAAAATTAATGCTTGAAAAGCATTGCTTCTTAGAATATAGCCAAGACATTGAAGTCAGTCTTTTACATTCATGGATATAAAATATTTCTCCTCTAATCAAGCATTTGTTCTTCTCCATACCAATCAAGCTGCAACTCTTTTTTCATTCCTGTGTAATTCCTATTAAGATAAAATCCTAGATTGTTTATCTTTAGCCCCGCTTGAACTTAATTATTATTTATCTGTTATACCTGAACTTTCATGTTATTTGCTCTTAATTACTTTTGAGTTTAATTATTTAGTAAAGAAGTTATCATTTTTTTAAAAACAGAAATATGTTGGTGAAGTGTTTAACATCGTTAGTCAACAATCAACAGCCAGGCCAGGATGCATCATCGCATTAGATCCCATTACCAAACTTGTAAGTATGAGTTTTCGGTTTCTTAGCATTAGGTGAGTAACATATCTGTCAACTTATGCTGCTACTTATTTACGTTTAGCATGGCAGGAAAACCCAGCTGCTTCATGTTTTTCAAGAAGACTTTATTTTGAATAACCTTGAGAAGAAAAATCTGGGAAAGGAGAGCATTTTATCTGATACAGGTAAAGAAGGATTTTTCTGTGTAATGAGAAACACCATGAAGAGTATGTTAGGCAGTTAATAAAGATGAATTAGCCAGGTGTAGTAATGCACACCTGCAATTTTCAATACTTGGGCGGCTGAGACAGGATGATTTGCAGATTCAAGGAAAGCCTCAGCAACGTAGTGAGACTCAGAAACCTAGCAAAACCCTGTTTCAGAACAAAATTAAAAAGGGCTGGGTCTGTCGGTAGGAGGTAGAATGCCCCTGGGTTCAGTTGGCAGTTAACACACACACACACACACACACACACACACACACACACACACACAAAAATAAAGATAAAAAGATGAATTGATATGTTTCCCACTATTTCAAGTTAAAAATGTTCTTTGCCAGTTCGTGATACTTTATTGTAAATATTGCTATCTTTTTATGTTACTTATTTTTTAATTTTTAGACAGTCTTACTATGTTGCGGAGGTTGGCCTTAAACTCCCGGGCTCAAGTAATCCTCCTTCTTCAGCTTCCCCCATAACGAGATGCAGACACATGCCACTGCTCCTGGCTTATTTTATTCTTAATCAGGAAATAGATGAAATTAAAGGAGTTTCTCAGTTATGTTTTTAAAAAAGCATAATAGAGATATTTTATCATTGATGTTTGAGTGCTCCTTGTATGGTTGGGGACTTATCCTATGGATTTGGAAAACATGTACACCTGTCCTTTTATTTTTATTTTAGTTTTTTTTTGGTACTGGGGATTGAACCCAGGGGCATTATACTTCCAAGCTACACCCCTGGCCCTTTTTATTTTTTATTTTGAAATGGGGTCTTGATAAGTTGCTGAGCGTCTCACTAATTTGCTAAGTCTGGCCTCAAAACTGTGATTCTCCTGTCTCAGCCTCCCAAATACTGGGATTACAAGCATGTGCCACCACCCTGGTTGACCCTTGTCCTTTTAGAAATTCATAATTTAAAGAAATATCTTAAAATATCAATTTATAAGGTCCTTGATTTAAAGACTAAATGTCTCCCCCTGTCCTTCTGTCCCCATACTGGGGATTGAACCCAGGGGTACCCTACTATGAAACTGTATCACCAACCCTTTTTCTTGCCCTGGATGGCCTTGAACTTGGGATTCTCCTGCCTCAGACTCTGGTAGCCTGTAATCCCAGTACTTGGGTGACTGAGATAGGAGGATTGCAGGTTCACAGCGAGCCTTGGCAACTTAGCCAGGCCCTCTTCAGCTTAGTGAGACCATGTTTCCAATTAAAATATGAGAAATAGGGCTGGGGTGTAGCTCAAAGGTAGAATGCTCCTGCGTTCAATTCCCCAGTAACACATACAAAACAAAACATAAAACAACACAACCAAACATTAACAGTTAATTTGCATGAGGAAAATAGAGCTAAAATCTCTTGGTCATCAGTCTCAATTACAGACCCACACTAAACTCAGGAATGACTTTCCTACCACGTGTGGTGGTGCATGCCTGTAATCCCAGTACTTGGGAGGCTGAGAAGGAAGATTGCAGGTTCGAAACCAGCCTCAGCAACTTAATGAGGCTCTCAGCAACTTAGTGAGACCCTCTTTCAAAATAAAAAAATCATGATATATTGACTAGAGTATGTATTATATAGTTCCTCTTTAGGTATTTCCCACTTAATATGGTTTACTCTGTAAACAATTTTTTTGTGTGTGTATATGTGTGGTAGTTGAACTGAGTTACACCCCAGACTTTTTTATTTTTATTTTTGAAACAGGGTCTTGCTAAGTTACCACAGGCTGGCCTCAAACCTGTCTCAGCCTTCCAAGTACTGGGATTGCAGGCATATGCCATTGCACTCAGCTCTCCCAAATTGTGTACAGTTTGATAGGGATGACTGTGATAGACTTTTTAAACCTGTCAATTAAAAAGTGAAACTTAAGCATAGCATGCATATAATTTTTAAAAATTTTAAGTTAATACAAATGTATGTGGTAAAGAAGTTGAATACATTCTCTAATGCCACTTTTGCATTTGGAACCCTTGGAAATGTTTATTTAAAAATACAATTACTTTATCTTGATATATTAGTAAATTGTCTCATTTATCTATGTTAATGAAATATCTCACTAATATCAACAGGCAGCTCATCTAATGGATTTTCTGAAAAGTTCTACCTAGTTGTAGTAGAGTACACTCAAGATAGCCGTTCACTATTACACATGTGGAATTTACATATAAAGTCAATTCCTGTCTCGTTGGGTGAGTTATTTCTTTTTTTTCTTAGTAACTTTAGGTCTAAATATTAACAAATTATACATGATTAGAGAGTTCGGGGCATATTTCTTAAAGCCATTCATATGTAATTGTGATCATCGTAGTTAATACAAAAAAGCAAAATGATTTTCTCATTTTCTTGCTATAAGGCATTATATTAATATGTTTACTGTGTTATCTTTTATGAAGCAGTTTTGGATTATAAAATGTAATAGTTGTAATAATTATAGGATCTCCTCCCAGTTTTTGGTTCTTTTCCTCATGTTTTATAGATGAAAAAGTAGATACAAAAGTATCTGAACCAGAAGAACATTCTTCTTCTTCTCCGGAGAAGATCCTGTCCCCTTTTTCACAGAAGTATCAGGCTTGCAGAGCAAATCTCCAGAGTACCAGCAAGTTGTCTCTGTGTTCAGAAATGGTGTATAGCCAAGAGTTGAATTTGCCAGAAGGAGTTGAGATAATAAGTATTAAGCCATCAGCAGGTGTGTGAATTTTATGAAAAGAGACTAATTTAACATTGTAACCCATGGATGTTTACTGGATATTTAAACATAGCTTCTGCAACTATCTCTGAAATCCACAAGAAGCAGAAATAGAAATAATTTTAATTATCCTAAATTGAAGACTTTTAAATTTCTTACTGTATTTTCAGATTACTCTTGTCATTCAGCTCTAGTCTTAAATATTGATTTTTTTGTAAAACACGAAATCTACATTTACATCCACATATAATAACATAACTTTAAGCTGAAATATATAATAAATAAAACAAGTAATGTTTACTGTTTGACACCTTGTCAACAACTAAATTAAATTGGAATGAAATAAATACGTAAATAAAATCCAACAAAGTGTACCTCTATTATTATGTACTTTTGTCTCAAAGGAAAAAAAACATACAAAACCAGTAGTATCCCAATAGTTAATACTGATGGACAAAAAACATATTTTGAAGTACTTAAATACTGATTTTTTTTTTTTTTTTGCGGTACCGGGGATTGAATGCAGGGGCGTTCTACCTCTGCGCTACGCCCCCGGCCCTATTTTTTATACTTTTTATTTTGAAACCGGGTCTCACGAAGTTGCAGAGGGCCTCACTAAGGAGAGAGAGAGAGAGAGAGAGAGGGAGAGAGAGAGCTGAGGCTGGCTGCAAACCTGGATCCTCCGGTCTCCGCCTCCCAAAGTACTGGGATTACAAGCGTGCGCCACCACGCCCAGCAAATGCTGATTTTTTTAAAAAACAACTTCATCGTTCTTTTGGGACAAAGTGGAAGTTTCTAGAATAGATATGATGAGTTATACCTTGTTTTGCCAACCTTGATATAATTGTTAGCAACTGCTTAGAGCCATGTGCTATAAGGATTCAATGTGTGGTTCCTGCTATGTATCATCCTTATATTGATTTCAAATTGCGGTGATTCTCATACATACAAAAGATGAAGGACCACTGTTCTAGGGGATGAAGAATACCAATAAAACATCCGTCATTTTTATCACTGATTCTTTCATTTTTATAGCCAAAGTATGTCTTTGTTGTTTTCAAGTTCTCTGTCATGTTTTGGACTATTTTGAATGCTGTTCATTCCCCTGGTGATGACATACTTGATCTTTTCCTGACGGTGAAGTGTTCAGGAGTTGGGGATTATCAGTGCTCTTTTACATTCTGCTTCTTTGTGTATTTTAATTTTAAAAGCACATCAACTCAAGGATAGTTAAAGTTTGAAAAAGAATGACATTTTTATTGACAGAATTTGAAGAGCTATTATTATTAGCCAGAACAGAACGATCTTCACTACTAGACTCCATTTAAAATAACTGGCAAATACAGGGAACCTAAAGGTAGTTATCAAGACAGCTTTCTTATTTAACTCTGACCTAGGTTGTTTAAAAGAAGAAGTCCTATGGTAAAAAAAAAAAGAATTTATTTTATTTGACAAAAAGTAGTATATGGTGAAAGCTTTTTTTTCTAGTCTTATGAATTTTATTTTTAATCAATACTATTGAAAAACAAAAAACTTTATAATGTATTTAGTTCAGAGAAATCGATGGATAATGATAATTGCATCCTTTTGTAACTTTGCTATATTCTTTGAGGGTTTATTTTTAAAAACCTACTATAGTTATGATGAAATTTACTTTTAAAATATGACAAAAATGTGTAATATTTGTATCTTGTAATTAGTAGTTTATATGTAATAGTTTAGGACAGAGGCCGGCAAATTGTAGGTTCCCCACCTTTCGTAAATAGGTTTGATTGGTACACAGCCACACCTGTTTGTTCACTATGTGTCCAGATGCTTTTGCCCTACAGTGGCAGAGGAGTTGTAACAGAGACCCTAGGCTAACAGATGCTCAAGTAGTTATTACTATTTGTCCCTTTAAGTTTGCCAAATTCTGTTTTAAGAAACTAATACTGTATAATTACTTTAAGACTGAGAAAATGTTAAGTTCTATTTAAGAATCTCCTTCATATCACTTATATTAAATATACCTCAATCATGAAGGTCCCTATAAAGTGGTCATTTAATAACTTATGTAAGCATAGGCCATTCACATTTGTTTTGAAAAATGTGAGCAAGGAGTCAGAGAATGTTGACCAAGTTTAAAAAATGTATTGATATCTTTAAAATGAGTTTTGTAGTAATGTATAAAAGTAGCAAAGAAGCCGGGCGTGGTGGCGCACGCTTGTAATCCCAGTACTTTGGGAGGCGGAGACTGGAGGATCCGGGTTCGCGGCCAGCCTCATCTCTCTCTCTCTCTCTCTCTCCCCGTCTCTCTCTCTCCCTCTGTCTTTCTCTCTCTCTCTCTCTCTCTCTCTCTCTCTCTCTCTCTCTACCTAGTGAGGCCCTCCACAACTTCGTGAGACCCGGTTTCAAAATAAAGTATAAAAAAAATAGGGCTGGGGGTGTAGCGCGGAGGTAGAACGCCCCTGGGTTCAATCCCTGGTACTGGAAAAAAAAAAGTAGCAAAGAGTTGCAAAATGATGCTAGATTCAGAATTAGGATAAGAACTCAGGTTCCTAAAACTGCCTTAGTTTAGTTGTTTCATTCAAGCACAAGATTTAAATCTTTGGCCAAGAGTCCTTACCTACAAAATGCGGGAATTGAAGTAAATCTTCTCAGAGTTCCCTTTCAGCTCTGTCATGGTGGTTTTTTAAATATACCTTTGTGATCTCATTAAAAGCCTCTTACTAATTTTGTTGAGCCTTAAACTAACCGTAGAATGTCATATTCTTAACTGTAGTTCATATAAAAGGACTAAAACCTTTAGTACATAAAAACACAGTATTTTACCATGTTTGATTTTTTTAATGGGTTAATTTCATTTTAGGACATCTGAGTTCTTCTTCCATATATCCAGTATGCAGTGCTCCTTATTTATTGGCAACTTCATGCTCAGATGAGAAAGTAAGATTTTGGAGATGCAGAGTAACAACTGGAGAATCTGCTGCATCAAAGAATGGAAAAGTGGATCTTGTATACATTTGGGAAGAATGGCCATTACTCATTGAAGATGGACTTCAGAGCAATAGTAGTATAACTGTACCTGGTAGGCCTGTCGAAGTTAGCTGTGCACATACAAACCGCTTAGCTGTAGCTTATAAGCAGCCTGCATCTAATAGTAAGTCTTCTCAGGACTTTGTGATGCATGTTAGTATTTTTGAATGTGAATCTACAGGAGGTTCTTGTTGGGTCCTTGAACAGACAATTCATTTAGATGAGCTAAACACAGTGTTGGATTCTGGTATTAGTATTGATAGCAATTTAGTGGCCTATAATAAACAAGAGGCATATTTATTCAATAAAGAAAGTATCACATCAAGCACAAAGCATTTAGTTCACTTAGATTGGATGTCTAGAGAAGATGGCTCTCATATCCTGACTGTAGGAATTGGATCAAAACTTTTTATGTATGGACCCCTGGCTGGCAAGGTACAAGAACAGACTGGTAAGGAAGGCCTGGCATTTCCTCTCTGGGACAGTACTAAAGTTGTGCCTGTCTCTAAATTTGTACTATTACGAAGTGTGGACTTAGTTTCTTCTGTAGAAGGCTCCCCACCTTTTCCCGTTTCTTTATCATGGGTCCGGGATGGCATCCTTGTGGTAGGAATGGATTGTGAAATGCATGTATATTCCCAGTGGCAGCCGTCTTCTAAACAAGAAGCTGTTATCACAGATTCCTACAGTGGGAGTACTCCATCTATACTAAGTTTAATGAAACAGAGTAACTCATCAAATTCTGGGTTACATCCTCCAAAGAAAACTCTGACTCGATCCATGACCAGTCTTGCACAGAAAATCTGCGGAAAGAAAACTGCATTTGATCCTTCAGTGGATATGGAAGATTCAGGTCTTTTTGAAGCAGCTCATGTACTTTCCCCAACTTTACCTCAATACCATCCCTTGCAGCTTTTGGAACTCATGGATCTTGGAAAAGTTCGGAGAGCAAAAGCCATCTTGTCACATCTTGTCAAGTGTATTGCTGGGGAAGTTGTGGCTGTGAATGAAGCTGAATCCAATCATGAACGCCGCCTTAGGTCTCTCACCATCAGTGCTAGTGGAAGCACTACCAGAGACCCCCAGGCATTCAACAAAGCTGAAAATACAGATTACACAGAGATAGATTCTGTCCCTCCGCTTCCATTATATGCCTTACTGGCAGCAGATGATGATAGCTGTTACTCATCTATGGAGAAATCTAGTAATGATAATTCCTTAAATAAATCAAACCCATTGTCAAAAGAAAATTATGATGAACTTTTTCAGATTTCAGCTCCACTGTCTGATATTCATGTGTTAGAGACAGATGAAGAAAATACAAAGCCCAGAGTTATTGACCTTTCACAATATAGCCCAACTTATTTTGGTCCTGAGCATGCTGAAGTTCTTTCTGGCCACTTACTTCATTCTAGTTTACCAGGACTCAGTCGGATGGAGCAGATGTCTCTGATGGCCTTAGCAGATACAATCGCAACTACAAGCACTGATATTGGAGAAAGCAGAGACAGAAGTCAAGGTAAAACTAAATGCCATACAGGATTGGAGGAAAAACTAATGATAATATTTTTACTTGTTTTCAAAGAAAATGATTTTAAGTAATTTTTAATAAAATGATGCTATGAAGGCTTTTAAGAAACATCATTGTTTCACAAGTTTTAATGTCAATAAATACTATTTATCCAATAAATCATAGTACTGTGAGGAAGTGCACAAAACTCATTATGCTAGTCATTTTTACTAATTGTCTGCTTAATAATTTAAAAGATCCAGCAGAATCTTTAGAGTTTAACCAAACTTAACTGATCCTTTTTCTTTTTCGGTATTGGGGATTGAGCTTAGTGTCTCACATATTTGGCACGTGCTCTCACACCAAGCCTCACCCTCACCAACAGATTCTGATTAAATAGTTATTTTAGGTTCCTGAAAATAAGATTGTTTCTGTTATCTTTCCTCACATTGTAAAAATCCACTATTAAAAATTGGAATTTTTTGCCGGGCGTGGTGGCACATGCTTGTAATCCCAGTACTTACAGTTCATCAACCTAATGAAGACCCTGTTTCAAAATAAAAATAAAATCGGGCTGGGGGTATAGCTTGGAGGTAGAATGGCCCTGGGTTCTATCCCCAGTACCACAAAAAAAAAAAATTGGAATTTTAAAAAAAATTAGCATTAGTGTCTATTCCTACCTAGAATAACAAATAAAAGCATAATAGAATTAGAACTTTTCTGTACCCAAAGAGCCTCCTGAGTTATAAACAAATGGAGAATTACCATTAAATCTCAAATAAGATGTGAAATTAACCAGTCCAGCTTTGTTTACATATAGATATATAGGTTAATAGAGTGCAGCCTTTGAACTAAGCTCAAAAGGAAAATAAGGAGTAAATTTAGGACAAAAGTAATAGAATGATACATTAAATTTAAGGAAAAGTAAGTTGAAACTTGTACTTGGGATTTACTACTATGGTGATATGTATTTGTGGGGGGGCATTCTACGTCTGAGCTATACCCCTAGCCCTATTTTATTTTTATTTTGAAACAGGGTCTCAGTAGGTTGATGGGAGTCTCAGTAGTTGCTGAGACTGTCCTTCAACCTGCAATCCTCCTGTCTCAGCCTCACAAGTATTGGGATTACTGGCATGTGCCACACGGTGCCTGGCTGGATATATGATTTGAATCAGTGGAAAATATTACTATAACATATGCCGCGGAGAAGATTAAACTGTGTAAAATTAAGTTACATTTTAATTTAAGTAAGATTCGGATGAGAGGAGGTCAGATTATAAAGAATAGTAATAGATCCTGAGTCAATTTGTTATCTTTATTATTTCTTCAATTATTCGGCTATATGACTTTTTCCTGTAATGTAAAATTATGTAGAAAAAAGAAACATTACAACATGTTTTAGACTGATAACTTTTTTCAGTTTAAGAATTTTCATATCTATATCTGATGCTGTGACATATGCTGATTGTCAAAAATTTTAGTATGTATTTTGCTTACAAAATGATCTTTTAAAAATAAAAATGAACACTTTTTTTCATGATTGTAGGTGGAGAAACTCTTGATGAATGTGGGTTAAAATTTCTTTTGGCTGTTCGACTCCATTCCTTTCTTACAACTTCCCTTCCAGCCTGTCGAGCTCAACTCCTTCACCAAGGTAATTTTGATAGTAATGTTTTGCGGGAGGGGTATTGAACATAGGGCCTTGCACATACTAGGTGAGCATGCACCCTACCACTAAGCTACACCGCCAGCTGATTTTGATAGTAATATATTACAGGGAAGTAAGGCAAATAAAATAAGAGAAACTGGTGAACTCAAACTTATTTTTTTCCCCAACATGACAGTGATGACGAATTTGATGCATTGTTTCCTTTTTTTTTTTTTGCGGTACCGGGGATTGAACCCAGGGGCGTTCTACCTCCGCGCTACACCCCCGGCCCTATTTTTTATACTTTATTTTGAAACCGGGTCTCATGAAGTTGCGGAGGGCCTCACTAGGTAGAGAGAGAGAGAGAGACAGGGAGAGAGAGAGAGAGAGCTGAGGCTGGCCGCGAACCCGGATCCTCTGGTCTCCGCCTCCCAAAGTACTGGGATTACAAGTGTGTGCCACCACGCCCAGCCGGCCCTAATTTTAGTTTTTATTTTGAAACAGGGTTTCACTAAGTTGCTAAGGGACTTTCTCAAGATTAAGTTCTAGTTTAAAAAAAAACACTTATTGTAAATTGGCAAATAATTTTGTATATTTATAGGGTAGACAATCTACTGTTGTACATTTTATACAAGATATTATTGTACATTATATACAATATACTGTTACTAAGGGTAGTCACCATGCTGTGCAGTAGACTTCAAAAACTTCATCCTTCTGTCTCACTAAAGCTTTATATCCTTTACCCAGGGTCTCCCATTCCCCCAGCCCCAGCCTCTGGTAACCACCATTCTGTTCTCCACCTCCCTGAGGCTGAGTGTGTTAGACCCCACATACAAGTGAAATCATGCAGTGTTTGTTTTTTTGTGCCTTTCATTTCACATAATGTCCTCCAGGCTCATCCACGTTATTACAAATAACAGAATTTCCGTGTGTGTGTGTGTGTGTGTGTGTGTGTGTGTGTGTGTGTGTGTGTTACTGGGGACTGAACCCAGGGGCATTCTACCTCCAAGCTACACTCCTAGCTCTTTTTTTTTTTTTAAATTTTGAAACAGGGTCTTGCTAAGTTGATGAGAGTTTCACTACTTGCTGAGGCTGTTCTCAAACATGCAATCCTCCTGTCTCAGCCTCCCAAGTACTGGGATTACAAGCATGCACCACCACGCCCGGCTCAATTTCAGGTCTTATGTTTAAGTCTTTAATCCATTTTTCATAGCTAACAAGAGACTCATAAGTCTTCTTGAAGAGGCGATCCCTTTTTGTGTGTGTGTGTGTTTGTGTGGTTCTGGGGATTGAACCCAGGGGTGTTCTATCTCTTAGCTTATACCCCCAGTCCTTTTTATATTTTATTTTGAAACAGGATCTCACTAAGTTGCTGAGACTGGCCTCAAATGTATGATCATCCTGTCCCAGTCTCCTAAGTACTGGGATTGCAGGCGTGTACCACAATGCCCAACTGAAAAACATCTTTTTTTTTTTTTTTGCGGTACTGGGGATTGAACCCAGGGGCATTCTACCTCCGGTCTACACCCCCAGCCCTATTTTTTATTCTTTATTTTGAAACAGGGTCTCACTGAGTTGCGGAGGGCCTCACTAAGTAAGTAGCTGAGGCTGGCCGCGAACCTGGATCCTCCGGTCTCAGCCTCCCAAGTACTGGGATTACAAGCGTGCGCCACCACGCCCAGCTCATAAAAGTTTATACATTTATATTGCAAATATGTTATATATATTTCTGATAACCATTATAATCATGTTTCTATTTCTTATAAACACTGTTTTTGACATTTCCTCAGGCCTGTCTACCAGTCATTTTGCTTGGGCATTTCACTCAGTAGCAGAGGAAGAGCTGCTGACCATGCTGCCAGCAATGCAGAAGGACGATCCCACCTGGTCTGAGCTGAGAGCTATGGGTGTGGGGTGGTGGGTCCGGAATACCCGCACCTTACGGAAATGCGTAGAAAAAGTAAGTGTGTTTATTTTGGTGTAAAAGTATGAATTGATGTATTTTGGATGTTTGTTTAAATAGCATTGTATATTTCCTCTGTCATTAATTACTTCCATTTCTTTTGGAAACAGCCACATGCTTTTAAATAGTCTTTATATTTCAAAATATGTTGCCATTTAAAAAAATTCGTATTTTAGTCGCTGGGAGTGGTGGCGCATGCTTGTAATCCCAGTACTTTGGGAGGCGGAGACCGGAGGATCCGGGTTCGCGGCCAGCCTCAGCTCTCTCTCTCTCTCTCTCCCTGTCTCTCTCTCTACTTAGTTAGGCCCTCCGCAACTTTGTGAGACCCGGTTTCAAAATAAAGTATAAAAAATAGGGCTGGAGGTGTAGCGCAGAGGTAGAACGCCCCCTGGGTTCAATTCCCGGTACCGCAAAAAAAAGAAAAAAAAAAAAAGAAAATTCATATTTTAATTTCTAAATTTCTAATTATATGTTTGCTTAATAGTATATTTCTTTTACAAAAAAATTACATGTTTAGAAAAATAAAGCTGTACGAAAGAGCTTATAGTGAAAGACAGTCCTATTACCTCCTCTCTGCATCCTCCACTACCATATATTACTTTTTTTTTTTTTTTTTTTTTTT
>PVJS01009470.1:0-50284 GCA_004027185.1 Glis glis
AAAAAAAAAAAAAGAAGAAATTGCAGGTGTCATCCCTCCCCACTCTTCCCCTGTAGCTGATCAGGAAGAATGTGAAGCTGTAACTCCCACCAATAGGAGTGCAGTGCAGGAGAAGCCTTGTGTTAGGGATGTAAGACCCAGTGAGTTCTTTGTGTGGTGTGCTCTCTCACACACCTGGGAACGCCCTTTTTTGCAAAAAAGTAAAATTGCCTTGCCAAGCAATTTTTGAACGCATGCCTTTTCTTTAGATGCCGTGTAAAGTTATTTCTAACACTAGGGGTGGCCTGCACCTCTCTTCTGTAGATCACATGAAATTTGGGAGAAAGAAAGTAGTTTGCAATTGAGGGTGCCTGGCTTGGGCTACTCCCAAGTAGTGTCCAGAAGGCAGCTGCCAAACTCCAGGGTCCCCATTGCCCACAAGGGTGTTCTGTCTCTTTTTCCCTTCCCTGTTCTCTTTACAATAAACTCTCTGCTCACTTTTCTGTGGTCTGCCTGTACCATTCTTCACACTTCATAGACAAGAACCCCAGTAAGGAAAATGTCTGTTTCACTTTCATGCTCCATTCAAAATTCTTTAAAAAAAAAAAGAAAAGAAAAGGCTTGTAAGAAAAAGAGAAGTATTCTGGTAAATTTTCTAAAACAAGTGTAGTAATTCTCAAAACATATGAAACATTGCTAAATCCTGATAGTGAATAAGTTGCAATGACACATTCAAGCAATATTCTGAGATTTAAAGTTAGGTATTTTCTTTGGCACTTTAACAGTTTGTATCCTTAGAATCTAGCCTTGTTCTCTAAATATAATCTTACATTTTGCACATTTTTAGAATCAGGGTTTAAGTTATATGAGCTCTGAAGCCATCAAGTGATCACTTTCACTTTCAACAAAATTTCATGAATATATTTATCAGAAAAGAAAGTAAAACTAGAAGTATGCTAATTGCCTCATGCTTAATGAAAAAAGAAAGTGTGAACCAACTTGAAATACAATGAAATTTGTTCTTAACTTATATAGGGTTAAAACTAAGAAGTTAAACTTTTATATCTAAGACAGAAATAACTTCAAGGATTTCAGAGAAAGAATACATGATGAAGTGCAGAACAAATGAGAAGGAAGTTGTCCTTTCTTTTACCCAATATGGACAAACCATTGATGCTGCTAAATTTTGCTAATGCAGTTCTACAAATCAAAAACCACAGTACTTCAAGAAATTACCAGAATAGGAAGTTCATTTCTGCTTCCCACAATATTTTATATATTTCTATTAGCTAGAACACTTTTGGATTTCAAGTAATAAAAAAATATGAAGTCATATAAAACATAAAGGGGCTATCACAAGCTGGGAACAGGAGAACTAATTAACAACAACCTTGAAAAACTGGGTAGCAATCTTGTCTTAATAGTCACCTACCCCAGATCTGCAAATGAGTTCAGGGCCAAAAGAGCCTATTCAGATCTTACAAAATTACAAGTTAAATATATAAAACATATCAGAAAGCAGCTTTGAATAGCATTAAAATTTCCTTAGGAAGAACATTTGTTATACCTTATAAAAGTTACATAGACCTTTCCAGTGGGTGTGACTGATGGATAGAGTGGAATATCTTGGCAAATAAAGTATTTTGGTCCTACTACCACAGGAGTATTCTGAGCTCATTCTCATTTTTCTAGCGAATTTCAGGTAGTTACATATGGGAATCTAATTAAAATATTTATGTAATTGGTGAATAAATAAAACATAGTTTTATTAAAAGTAAAGTGATTAATTGGACTTTTCCACTTCTCATATTTAAGCTATATTGCCTCCAACCATCAATAGATAATAACAAACAAAAGGGATTTAAAGTTAACTTCATATAATCATAGATTTCTATGGGAAAGCTGATGTTCTGCATATTCTTTCTGTAATATGATTTCATTGAACTCTATAGCTTATTCCCATCACATAACTCCCATCTGCATCTCCAGCTTGTTTTCTTCCCCTTAGGATTAAAGTCTGTATAATAACAGGCTCCCAGCAACACACAGGCTAGAATAAAAAGAGGAGGTAAAATAATCCCTAGAGAAACAAAACATGCTTTCCTGTTTACCTTTTTTATTCCACAATATGTTGATAGACTGGAAGAATAAAAGTGTGTGTGGAAGGGCTGATTTTCAGGTCATTTTCTAGATAATAACATTCAATTTTAAAGCTTTTTCCTTAGTTTAGATATGTGTAATTTTGTGCATATAAATATGTTGGATTTTGTTTCATGAGTCTTTATTAGAAGATTAATTTGTAAATGTAGTCTATAAACATTCAAATGATACCAGGGGATATGGAATTTTTAAAAAAATATTCATGTGTGTAGAGAAATTATACATTTTTTTCTCTAGAGTAGCTCTCCATAATGTAAAATAAATAAATAATATAAAACCCAACATTTCAGTGGCTTCATACAATAAACATCGCTCACTCATTTAGCTGGCTAAGGTGGATATCCCTGTCTAATGTCGAACTGTTTCCTCTATGAGGTGATTGAGAGATCTGGTTATTTCCAGTCCCTGGTTCTACAAACTCTAGATGCTCAGAATTATCTGTCTCAGTCCTCAAAAGGGAAAAGAGAGAGCAAGGAGACCGCTTCCCAGTTAATGTTACTAGAAATGATTATCACTTCTGCTCAAATTTTGTTGGAGAGAAATTGTGTTGCCATCGAATACAAAGGATCAAAGCAAACGTCATCCCTAGTTGAGAAGCTACTTCCTAATGCCTGTTGTATAATGTGGAAGGGATATACAGATTTTTGTAGGAGAGCTAAATATCTATGTCACATCTCCCATTTAAAAAGGTTCAGGAAAGTTAAAAGAAGCATCCCACCTTGGACAGAATTAACCAATTTCAGTTTTGTACAAAACTTAGCATGACCTAAGTTTGAAATTTTAAATTCTTTCTTTTAGATGAAGTTAAATTACTGTGAAAACTTACTAATATATAGCACAGTTAAGATTTTCTTACTTTTGTATTCTGATCTGTAGACTATTGCATATGCAGATGCACAGGACTGACATATTTACATTCACATTTCTACTGTATATTCCAAACTAAGTGCATTTACTATAAAAGTATAAAAACACATTATCAATATATTAATTAACCAATGTAACTAGTATGCAGGTACTGCTTACAGTGTATTCACCAAAACCACAAAATTTGCTAATGAAATAACCTACTGTATTGGTCAGGGTTCACTAGATTAACAGAATTCACAGAATGAGTATATGAAAAAGGGATTTATTAGATCAGCTCACAATGTAGTCCTGAGTTTTGACTGCACGTGAAGAGTCAGAGGAACCAGTAGCTGGTCAGGCGGCCCAAGAGCTGGAGCCCCAGGATTGAAGCAACCACCAATTCAGTCCAGTCCAAGATGTGAAGATAAGGAAGCTCTTCAGAGAAACGATGGTGAAGTTTCAGTTTGAAGGGCTGGAGGCCGACGATCTCAGATGAGAGCAGAAGATCAAGAAGCTCTTCAAGGAAACGGCAAATTTGGAGACCGATGATCTCAGATGAGAGCAGATGCGTTCTCTTCAGGAAAAGTCGTGGCTCCCTCTACGCAGCTTTCTCCTTCTTTTATCTAAGTCCTGCACCTATCAGAACCCTGCTGCCCACATTTAGGGCAGGACTTCCGGTTCAATCTGCTGTTATACAACCAAAGTCACATGATCTTAGGTGGGTCAAGTTGACAAACCAGACCAACTATCACACCTACCACATGGTATGTAGCTTGAGAAGTCAAGACAGTTTTAATTTAACTCCAACTTCATTAAAACTTTATTTAAAAATACCATTTAAAATATAGTAACACTAGGGAAGGATCCAAGATGGTGTCGGAGTAGGGACCCCTAAATGAGCCTGTCTCAAAATCAAACTGGAGGCTCCAATCTGAACAACATTTTACACATGAGGTCCAAGCCAGCACTAGAGAAAATTCTAGAGGAAATAACAAACTAGGAAGAAAAAACAAGCAAATTTCAGAATCAGAGAAGAGGTGAGCTCCACCAGGTAGGCAAATAAACAAGGAAAGTCAACACTACATCAAACAGAAAATAGAACTCAAAATGACAGGAAACAAAAATCATATCTCAATAACAACATTGAATATCAAAGGACTTAACTCCCCAATTAAGACACATAAACTGGCAAGGTGGATTTAAGAACATAACCCAACTATATGCTGCTTGCAAGAAACTCACCTTCTAGTCAAAGACACTCGCACGCTAAAGGTGAAAGGATAGAAAAAGATATACCATGCAAACAGAGACTGAAAACAAGCAGGTGTAGCAACACTTATATCTGACAAAACAGACTTTAAGCTAAAACACATTAGAAGAGACACAGCAACACTTATATCTGACAAAACAGACTTTAAGCTAAAACACATTAGAAGAGAAAAAGCGGAACACTTCCTATTGATAAAAGGAAAAATCCAACAAGAAGATATAATGATAATAAACATTTACACCCCAAATCTGGGCGCACCCACATTCGTAAATCTTCAGGACATCATGTCTCAAATAGACTCAAATACAATAATACTGGGAGATTTCAACACACCACTTATGCCACTAGATCAATCCTTCAGACAAAAGATGAATAAAGACTCTTCAGACCTAAAGTAAACTATAGACCAAATAGATCTAATAGACATATACAGAATATTTCAACCAACAACAGCGGAATACACATTCTTCTCAACTGCCCACAGAACGTTCTCCAAAATAGACCACATCCTGGGCCACAAAGCAAGCACCAGCAAATTCAAAAGCTGTAATATAATTCCTTGCATCTTCTCAGATCACAATGGAATGAAAGTAGAAATTAGCAAAAGGAAGACCAAAAATAATCTCATAAGTACATGGAGACTAAATGATATACTTTTGAATGAGGACTGGATCAAAAAAGAAATAAGGGGAGAAATAAAAAAAAAATTCCTGGAATTAAATGAAAATAGAGACACGACATACCAAAATCTATGGGACACGTTGAAAGCAGTGTTAAGAGGAAAATTTATAGCACTGTGTGCCCACATAAGAAAAACAGAAAGCCACCAAATAAACAACCTAATGACATACCTCAAGGACCTAGAAAAACAGGAACAGTCTAATCTCAAAGCCAGTAGAAGACAGGAGATCATTAAAGTCAGAGCAGAAATCAATGAAATAGAGAATAAAAAAACAATACAAAGGATCAACAAAACAAGAAGTTGGTTCTTTGAAAAGATAAACAAGATTGATAAACTACTAGCTAACTTAACCAAAAGAAGGAGAGAATCAACCCAAATTACTAAAATCAGAAATGAAAAAGGAGACATCACCACAGATAGTGGAGAAATCCAGAGGATCATCAGAAACCAATTTGAAAACTTATACTCTAATCAACTGGAAACATGGAAGAAATAGAAAGATTTGTAGACACATACAACCTACTTAAACCAAGAGGACATAGAAAACCTGAATCAACCAATAGCAAGCACACAGATAGAAAGAGCAATAGTCTTCCACCAAAGAAAAGCCCATGTTCGGATGGTTTTCCAGTTGAATTCTACAAAATCTTTACAGAAGAAGTAAAACCAATACTTCACAAGTTATTCCGTGAAATTGAAAGAGATGGAATTCTTCCAAATTCCTTCTATTAGACTAGCATCACATTAATACCAAAGTCAAATAAAGATGCCTCAAGAAAAGAAAATTACAGACCAATATCATTGATGAATATAGATGCAAAAATTCTAAACAAAATAACTAGCTGCATACATTCAAAATCATATCAAGAAAATTATACACCATGACCAAGTTGGTTTATCCCGGAGAAGCAAGGCTGGTTTAACATATGCAAAATAGCACATGTTATTCACCATATAAACCGAACTAAAAACAAGAATCACATGATCATCTCAATAGATGCTGAAAAAGCATTTGAAAAAATGCAACACCCATTCATGTTAAAAACTCTATAGAAATGAACAATGTGTGCATGTATGATTCTGCTACCCTGACACTTATCAAAATGTATAATTACCATGCACCAATAAATGAATATATTAAAAAAGAAAATAAAAACTCTACAGAAAACCAGAATAGAAGGAACGTACCTCAACATCATTAAGTCAATTTATTATAAACCCAAAGCCAACATCATATTGAATGGGGAAAATCTATGGGAATTCCCCTTAAAATCAGGAACAAGAAAAGAATGCCCAGTATTACCACTCCTCTTCAATATAGTCCTCCAGAAACTTGCCAGGGCAATAAGACAAGAGAAGGGTATCAAAAGAATTCAAATAGGAAAAGAAGAATTAAAATTATCTTTATTTGCAGATGATATGTTCCTATATTTGGAAGACCCAAAAAACTCAACCAAAAGTCTACTAGAGCTGATTAACAAATTCAGCAAAGCAGCAGGATACAAGATCAACCTAAAAAAATTAGTAGCTTTCATATATGCCAACCATGAATCCACTGAGAAAGAAATCCAGAAAACAATCCCATTCACAATAACTTCAAAACCAATCAAATACCTAGGAATAAACTTAACCAAAGAGGTGAAAGACCTCTTCAAAGAAAATTATAAAACACTGAAGAAAGAAATTGAAGAAAATATTAGAAGATGGAAAGATCTCCCCTGCTCTTGGATAGGCAGAATTAATATTATCAAAATGGCCATTCTGCCAAAAGTGATCTACAGAGTCAATGCAATCCCTATCAAAATACCATTATCATTTTTCACAGACCTATAAAAATCAGTCCTAAATTTCATATGGAGAAACAAAAGACCCAGAATAGCCAAAGCAATTCTCAGAAATAAGAACCATGCAGGAGGCATCACAGTCCCTGACTTCAAACTATTCTACAGAGCTATAGTAATAAAATCAGCATGGTATTGGCACAAAAGGAGACACATAGACCAATGTTACAGAATAGAAGATACAGAAACAAATCCACAAACTTACAGCCAACTGATCTTTGACAAAGGTGCCAGACACATATGCTGGAGAAAAGACAGTCTTTTTAACAAATGGTGTTGGGAAAATTGGTTATCTATCTGTAGAAAAATGGAACTAAATCCTTACCTCTCACCTGCACAACAGTCAATTCAAGATGGATCAAAGACCTGGAAGTTAGATCAGAGACTGAAATTACTAGAAGAGAGCATAGGTTCAACACTCCAACATATAGGCACAGGCAGAAACTTCCTCAATAAGACCTCCAAAGCCCAGGAAACTAAAACAAGAATTAATAAATTAACAAGAATTAATAAGAATAAAAAGTTTCTGCACATCTAAGGAAACCATCAAGATTCTACAGAGAACGCCTGTGGAATGGGAGAAGATATTTGCTAGATATCCCTCTGACAGAGGACTAATATCTAGGATATACTAAGAACTTAAAAAACTTTACACTAAAACAAACAAACAACCCTATTAAGAAATAGGCAACAGAATTGAACAGACATTTCACAAAAGAAGAGATACAAGTGGCCAACAGATATATGAAAAGATGTTCAACATCATTAGCAACCAGGGAAATGCAAATCAAAATTACTCTGAGATTTCATCTAACCCCAATCAGAATGGCAATCATTAAGAAGTAAAAAAATAATAAATCTTGGCAAGGATGTGGGGAAAAAGGAACTCTCCTGCACTGTTGGTGGGAGTGCAAACTAGTTCAACCACGTTAGAGATCAGTATGGAGAGTCCTAAGAAAACTGGGAATGGATCCACCATATGACCCAGCTATACCACTACTGGGTATCATTCCAAAGGGACTAAAACCAGAAAACTACAGTAATATATGCATACCCATGTTCATAGCAGCACAATTCACAGTGGCCAAATTATGGAACCAACCTAGGTGTCCATCAACAGATGAATAGATTACAAAATTATGGAAAATACACACAATGGAATTCTACTCAGCAATAAAGAGGAACAAAATAATATCATTTGCAAGAAAATGGAAGGATCTGGAGAATATTATGTTAAGTGATATCAGCCAATCACAGAAAGAGAAGGATCATATGTCTTCTCTAATATGAGCAAGCTAGGGAGCAAGGAGGATGCAAAGGGGCTTCCATTCAACAGTGGAGAAGCCTCAGTGAAGTCAGGGAACTGTTCTAAGGGAAGGGGAAGGGGAATAATGAAGTTCATTAAGGGAATTTCTACCATCGACCATATTAACATATGAGATTATGTGTTGGGCGGGAGGAGAGGGGGGCACCAAGTGCTGCGTGCATGTATGATGATGTCAATTTGATTTCCATTGTGATGTGATACTATAATGCACCAATAAAAGCATATTAAAATAAAAATATAGTAACATTATATAGATCTTTGTTCAATTTTACATAAATATGTTTCTACTTATGCTTTATCAATATAATGCTCTGATATATTTTTTATTTAAACCTTTACATATTTTCTATTCTATCTTACTCCATTATTATTATATTTGCTGTTGATTGAATTTGCTGTTTACTGTCTCAGTCCTCAAAATGGAAAAGAGAGAGCAAGGAGACAGCTTCCCAGTTAATGTTACTGGAAATGGTTATCTCTTCTGCTCAAGTTGAATTCATTAGATGTTTGACTGGGCTACCTTTGATAGAAATACTTGGAGTTAAATGCAGCCCAGTAGGATTTTGGCTTCCAAACTACAATATGGAAAATGGTAAAAAAACAGGTAAGGAGTGACATAGCAAAAATTCATCAAAATCAGTAATTAGGAAGCTGAATCTTTTTGACATACCCACTTTACTAATCCACTAGCTAAACACATCATAAAAATGTGCCTACATTGCAAGTGAGCAAATACTCATCAAAAGCCTTCTTGAAATTTGAGATTACCTTCAATGAACTGAATGCATATCAGTCTATTATATGGAGTACCATATTACCGTATTTTTATTATCAGTTCCTAAATGAGCTGAGAGACCAGTCTCAGTCATACTCTTGCCTAACTTACTTAAGGTGTTCTTGAATGTCCTTATATTTACTCTCATCCTGCTCCTTCCCCTCTCCTACCACTGAGCTATATTTACAAATGTTGGTACTTTTATTATATTATTTTTCTCTTGTTATCTTTTAATACATCTGCATTTGCACAAATATTATTTCTTCCATTAGACAGAAAGTTATGTAATGCCAGGAATTAAATGTTTTCTTCTTAGTTGCCCATTATTGCTGTTTGCACAGTAGTAAATGTGTATAGCTAGTGCACTAGGTCTCTGAAAACCTGTCTAATGGGATAAAAGTGGTTTTTGGCTAGAAATCTGACTGAATATACTTCTTTCATTTTTACTACTAGTATATGCATCTGTTCATGTGTGTGCATTTGTATAGTTATATTATTCTAAAATACAATAGATTGGATTTCTTCATATTCGATTATATTTGAGTATCTGATAAAAAGTGAGAATTTAAAAAGTTAAAACCTGGCCGGGTGTGGTGGCGCACGCTTGTAATCCCAGTACTTTGGGAGGCGGAGACCGGAGGATCCGGGTTCGCGGCCAGCCTCAGCTCTCTCTCTCTCTATCTTTCTCTCCCTGTCTCTCTCTCTCTACTTAGTGAGGCTTCCGCAACTTCGTGAGACCCGGTTTCAAAATAAAGTATAAAAAATAGGGCCGGGGGTGTAGCGAAGAGGTAGAATGCCCCTGGGTTCAATCCCCGGTACCGAAAAAAAAATAAAAAAAAATAAAAGTTAAAACCTAGTTTTAATAAATCTGAAGAACTCACTGGCCCTAGTATATTTTTATACATACGGCTTTAAATTTCCATTTCACTTTCGTAGAAATTGATTTTTTCATGTTTTTCTCATTTTTCTTTAAATAAAAATTCAATTTATTTTTAGAGTTTTAAATTTCTCTTAAGTATTCATACTTTTTGCATAACTTTTCATAGTGTTATCTAGTGATATATTTATTATTTTCTTTGTTATTTTTTGGTTTAATTTTGACTCTTTTTAATATATTTCTTTCTTTTTTTTTTGCGGTACCGGGGATTGAACCCAGGGTTCAATCCTACTACACCCCCGGCCCTATTTTTTATACTTTAATTTGAAACCGGGTCTCATGAAGTTGCGGAGGGCCTCACTAAGTAGAGAGAGAGAGAGAGACAGGGAGAGAGAGAGAGAGAGAGAGAGAGAGCTAAGGCTGGCCGCGAACTCCGGTCTCTGCCTCCCAAAGTACTGGGATTACAAGCGTGCGCCACCACGCCCGGCTTACTATATTTATTTATAAATAGATACCTTAAAGCTTATAATATTATACTAAGTATTTATTGGTTTGATGCCTGCCACAGTTCTGAGTTGTATTATTGTGTTTCGAGTCTAAATATCTTACAACTTCAATTCATTAGAAGGTAACATTTCTCCTGTGTTTATGGGCTCACATGGAGCATCTTTCATAACACTAAAATTCATGGAAATCTTTCCCCACCTTATTTATCCCTCCCTTGGAGGCTGAGAATGTTAATTGATGGTTGTGTGACATCCATTGATTTCTTTCCTTATAATAAATATTAATCTATGAAAAGTGTGAACACACTAGGGATTCTCCATTTATTTACTTACTCTGCTGCAAAATTGTAGAAAGCAGTATTCCTCCTTGGGTATGTGTGCTCTGCACTCCCCAATTTTTCTTAAATTGGGAATCCCATGGTTTAGAGTGTTAAAAGAGCAATTCATAGCCAGGCGTGGTGGCGCACACTTGTAATCCCAGTACTTTGGGAGGCGGAGACCGGAGGATCCGGGTTCGCGGCCAGCCTCAGCTCTCTCTCGCTCTCTCTCTCTCTCTCTCTCCCTCTCTCTCTCTCTCTCTCTCTCTCTCCTTAGTAAGGCCCTCCGCAGCTTCGTGAGACCCGGTTTCAAAATAAAGTATAAAAAATAGGGCTAGGAGTGTAGCGCGGAAGTAGAACACCCCTGGGTTCAATCCCCGGTACCGCAAAAAAAAAAAAAAAAAAGAGCAATTCAGAGACTATTAGTCTTTTGGTGATAAATAAAAATCCATATTATATTAATGGATTTATAATATTAAAGAGGACATCATAATTTAGCTGGTTGTCTTTATAAAATTCAATATGCTGCCATCCTAAGAGATGTCTGACACACACATACACACAAACACACACACATGTACACACACACAAAACACACACACACATGTACACACACATGTACACACATACACACACACACATCTGAGACTGGGCAATTTATAAATCCCTCCAAAATTATTTTCTCACAGTTCTAGAGGTTGGAAAGTCCAAAATTAAGGTGCCAGTGAAGTCTGTTTTCCTACTTCCAAGATGGTGTCTGGATACACAAGGAAAACAGCAGAAGGGCAAAAGGGCCAAGTTAGTTCCCTGGAGCCCTTCTGTAAGAGTACTAAGGGTACTAATCCTATTCCCAAGGTCTCTGTCCAAATGACTTAATCATCTCCTAAAGACCCCGCGTCTTGATGCTGTCACCGCAGGTCCTCAATTCCAACATAAATTTTGAAGGGGTTACAGACATTCAAACCATAGTATTGGAGTGAAAAAGAAGATGTATAATAAAATAATATCCTAAAACTTTAACATTTTAGTGAATTGGTCCAAAACCTTGAAGAAACAATAAATGACTAAGACATGAAGCTATCTGAAGCAGTCCAACTGGGTGACTTTACTTTTAATTTTAGTAAATACAAGAAAAAGACATCCTTAGTGACTAAAACTGTGAAGGGCTTTGCAACTGATTCTTACCATTTATGCAAATTTATTTTTACTAAGCTGGCGTGGTAGAAAAAAGGAATTTTTATAGAGGAAAGTAATCTCTTAGAAAAATAGAATTAATAGAAGTAGGTATTGCAAATCTGAGCTAGTTTTTCAATAAAATTTGAGGACTGAAATTGAGACTCAAAAGAGGTGAGTTCCTATATCATTCATTGCTAGATGAGATGCCTGAAATTCCATCCCATGAGTCTTGCTCTGCTTTTAGTTCATGGAGAAAACGCTAGAAGGGTTTATCTCCACCATTCATGTGCTCCATGCCTGGGTGTAATAGGGCATTGGGAATCAGTTAAGTGAAGCCCAGATGTTGCTACATGCTGTTCATTACAGAAGCACTGTGTATAATTTTAGATTTAAAATATTCTCTACTTCATGAATCTGTAGCATTCAGGTCTATGACCAAAACCCTGCAGATTTCCATCTTTCTTTAAAAATCCAAATACAATGATCTTTTGATCCCATGAGAAACATCAATTGTTCTAAACACCTCTCCCCAATGTCTTGGTGCAGACAAAGGTTGGAAAAGAACTTCCAAGACAAAGTAGACTGAGGTTTATTTAAGAAAGCAAGAAAAACACATTCAAGGGAGAGTGTGGGCCATCTCCAGAGTGACAGAGACAGAGAGACCAAGAGATGCTTCTGGGGGCGCATGGCTCTTCTTCCATAAGTGTTGTGCAAGCGGTGAGCCTGTGCAGTACATGGGGTGATGCCAGTCTAAGGAGCTAGATTTCTTTGATACTGGGGAATAGAGCAGGCTGTGGTGGTCTGGTTCTTCTCAGTCTCTTCAGGCTGCCATTATCTGATTGATGACTAGCACCTGGAATTTCCAGGTTGACATTATCTAGCAGTCACCTCCCCACTAGCTTTGAACATGCCTGGTGCATGGGGCTGCCTAGGTGGCGCCACTATGGGGTCTTGAGTTTGAAAGTTGCTCTCAAAGGGGCTGAGGCTCATCGTTGCTCATGCCCACTGCCACCTGGTAGGAGGACTTTTCCAGCATGGAGCATTGTCCCCAGGGAACCCCAGTCCATGCACCACTTCTCAGTGCTCTGCAGGAAGTCAGGGTCAAGCTGAGCATGGGCTGCAGTAAGAGGGTGATCATGAAGTTTTTAGATTTAAAGCTATAGTCCTTCCTTCCTTTGGTATTCATCTCCTTTCTACCTATTTCTTCTATCCTACCTCACTCCACCCCTTGATATGTGGCACACAATTCCCCTTTTTCCAAGCCTAGGCAAGGCACCATATCTAATCCTCAAGTCAGTTCTCAGTCTAAATCAATCCTCTTTACTCAGTACAAATCTCTGTGTAATTAAAATATTTACTCCTGAATTCAAGTTCAATTCCTTTCCCCTTCCCTGCTGTTTTACTGGCTTTTCCACAAATCTGGATAAATATAGTTCTCTACATTTTCATCAACTGAAGGAAACTGGAGACAACCGGAAGACATGGCTGAGTGCTTTCACGTGAAATTCTTGACCATGAACTTCTGTGTTCTTCCTGCCCAGAAATCATAAAACATTCTTCAGTTCTAGAAAACTATTTGGTATCTTTTCTTCCCCAAAATTTAATATATTCTCTCTCATCTCTAGTTTTGCTAATTGTACTATTAACTATGGTGCTGAAAAATTCAAAGCATTCAGAAGACAATTCTTACAATGAATATTTGTGTGGTCACAAATAAAATAAAATATGCATTTATAATATTTCACATTATTTTTAAAATATTCTAAAAACAATGAGATAAATGTTACAATGGCATATTTTAATACTTTCTCTGCTCTATATACTTCAGAAGTCATTTATTTTATTTC
This sequence comes from Glis glis, assembly GCA_004027185.1. NCBI lineage: Eukaryota > Metazoa > Chordata > Mammalia > Rodentia > Gliridae > Glis > Glis glis. The sequence goes on from PVJS01009470.1 coordinate 13,607, forward strand.
TACATATATTATAAATCCAGTTATACTAAAATTTACTTCAAAACATCCTATATTTTTATTTTACATCTTGATCACTACATTTTAGTTTTTCTTTTTATAGAAGCCTGTTTCTATCATATAGTTTTTCCTGGTTTAAAAAGAGGACAGGAAACACATTTTTCTTTTTAAATTTTTCTTTTTAAATTACTACACATCTGTTCATAAAAATTCTTTCAGCTTTTGCTTGCCACAAAAATATATACATATTTAACTTTATGAAGAAAAGTTTTACTAAAACTCTAGGTTGACAATTGTTTTTCTTTTATAAATTTTAATGTCACACCATTAGTTTCAAACCTCTAATGTTCATTTGATAGAATGAGCTGCTATTCTAATTGCTTCCTTTTTTGAATGGTTCCTTTTCCCCATCTGATGGTTTTGAAGATATTGTATTTATCTTTGTGCAATTTGAATATAATGTACATAGGTATACTTTTCTCTGCACATTTTCTTTCTGTGTATAGAGAAAAGTATACCTGAAGAAGTATACTTCTTTGAAGTGTGAACTTCAGGAATATCTGAATTAATGGTTTTCATCAATTAAAAATATCTGAAACATTGTCCAAATATATTTCAATTCATTATCTCACATTTCATCTGACATCTGACTCCAATGTTGTGTATATTAGGTAGTGTGATATTTCCCCTGACATGTTGTTGTCTCATCTCCTCCTTCTCCTTATTCTTATTCATATGTGTGTGTGTGTGTGTGTGTGTGTGTGTGTGTGTGTGTGTGTGTTACTGAGGACTTAACCCAGGGATGTTCTACCACTGAGTTGCCCTCTCAACCCTTTGTATTTATTTATTTATTTTCATTTTTTTTATTTTGAAACAGGGACTTGCTCAGTGATTGAGTGCTGGCCTGGAACCTGTGATATTCCTATCTCAGTTTTTCCAAGTACTGGGATCACAGGTATGTGCCACCACACTTGACTTGTCTTCTCTTTTAATTCTTTTTTTTTGTAATCAAATTATATTTATATTTTCAACTTCATTCAATTTTTCTCTGCTACTGAGTCAACACACAATACACTGTTATATAACGCTTTTCATTTCAAACATTTTCATTTAAGTCTCATTTCTTTTTATTTAATACCGTTTTTTCTATAAGTCATGAGTGTTATTCCCCTTTATCCACTAGATTCTTGAATGTGTTTATCTTAGATATTTTAAGTCCATATGTAATAATACTGACATCTGGGTTATCTATCTTGTTCTGTTGACCATTTTCTTTCTAGATGATGTGACTTAGGTTTTGTTCCTTTTGTGCTTTGTAGTTTTTCATTTAATTGAATTGTAGACATTTTGGTCAAATAACATTTGAAATTAAATTGATTTATATTTGTACAAAGAAAATTGTAGCCTTTCTTTTTTATCAGCCTGAATATTTTTATAAGTTCTATTTTGAAATAACTCATGATGATTATGATAACCATCTCTTTGTTTTTAGATTTAGCTCACTGAATGTTTCAGATTATTTGAATTCAGAACCAGAAGCTTTGACATTGTAGAAAGTTGTATTTTATTTGCTCTCCTTGCCATCAACTGGCTCTGGACAACTGCCTCTGAGGAGAGACATCTCTCCTAAACTTTCCTGTAGCTCATCCAGTTGTAGATATCCAGTACTTAATACTCACTGTTGATTCAGAGAGACCTTTCTCAGTTATTAGCATGCCCCAGACTGATATTGAGCAGTCGCTGCACTCTCCTGCTATTTCTCAAATTAGACAGGGTGCCTGCCTTGATAGTCTGAAGTATCTAGAGTATTTATCTCAGTTTTTCTACCTTTCACTTATAATTCTGCAAACCAGAAACATCTCTACTTCACTGTCTTGTGTGTGTGTGTGTGTGTGTGTGTGTGTGTGTGTGTGTGTGTGTTTTCAGGTGTCCTGTTTTGCCTCTAATATTTCTGTGAACATGTCTGATTGGTGGAATCTGTCTCACTTCTATGACTGTTGACAGTACGCACTCTTACACTAGCCCTCATTTTGCCTTTATGAGTCATTGAAAATCACATTTGCTTTTTCTTTACCTAGGTATTTTCTTCTTTCCCCTATTTCTCCACACAGATAAAAGCAGCTGTGGGTCTCTGCTTGACAACAAGTATTCATCAAATTGGACTTTAGTTCATTGATTTCTTTTGTAACATGAATCTTCCTATATGCTCTAAAAAATGGTTTGCTGGTTTTAAACCTTGTTTTTGTTGTTAAAGAGGATTAATAGTTCCCTTATGACTGCCTATATAACCTACATAATAGGTGGTTATGATTTTCTTTCTGTTTCATTTGCGATAAAATCCTTAGAATTATGTTTCAGTACACTAGTTTGTTTAGGTCTACTCTGAATCTCCAATTCTTAACAGTATGAATTACTTAGATTTTATTCACAATCTCTCATTTTGAAAAATGTATTTACCAATCACTGAATCAAAATATCTGCATATACTTAATTTCTTAACTTCTGTCTATATATATTTTAGGGTAAATAACTTAATTTTATCTGTGTGAATATGTTTGATCTTCTTACATGGTGTCTAACAGGTTGTTAAATAATATTTCTTTTTCATGTTGAAGTTACATTTTACTTATAGGATTTGTTTTCTTTCTTAGATTTTTCTTTTATGTTTAGATATTTGTGTTTAGATTTCAATTTCTTTCTCCTTTGCATGTTGTCATTATCCCCCACCCACCCAGCCACCCTTTCTGTTATCACTACCTCTGGTTCTCTCTCTTAATTTAACTCATAAGGCCTGTCTGGTTTCTCATCTATGAATTGAATTTAGTTCCTGTTATGCTGTAGGAGTCAAATTTATACTCACCATTATTTCAAGACAACTGAAGCCCCTTTAGACAATAACACAAAATGTTCATCAATTATTTTTTTATTCTTGCTCTATTTTTGTTTTGTTCTGTTTTGCTATTGGTGGTGTTATTTTAGTTGTAGATGTTCATCTTTCTTAATGAGCCTCATTTTATGACATTGATTTTACATAATATTCATCATTGCATTTACAAGTAAAATGATTGTGGATGTATAAGTTGATTTCATTACCATGGCTGCACAAATCACCCCTCTATTATATAACCATTTTATTTCAAGAAGGTCAACAGAGCCTGGTGTGGTGGAGCATGCCTGTAAGCCCAGTACTTGGGAGGCTTAGACAGCAGGATCATAAGCTTGAGGTCAGCCTCAGCAACATAGTGAGACCCTCAGTAACTTAGTAAGACCCTGTTTCAAAAATTTAAAAAGTAAGTTAAATAGGGCAGGGGATGAAGCTCAGAGGTAAGAATGCCCTGGGTTCAATTCACAATACCACAAAAAGAAGAAAGTCAACATGAATTTTTGTAACAAATTGTGTTATCAATAGTATTATCCATGCCGGGTGTGGTGGCGCATGCTTGTAATCCCAGTACTTTGGGAGGCGGAGACTGGAGTATCCGGGTTCACAGGCAGCTTCAGCTCCCTCTCTCTCTCTCTCTCTCTCTCTCCCTCTCTCTCTCTCTCTCTCTACTTAGTGAGGCCCTCCGCAACTTCGTGAGACCCGGTCTCAAAATAAAGTATAAAAAAATAGGGCCGGGGAAGTAGCGCGGAGGTAGAACGCCCCTGGGTTCAATCCCCGGTACCAAAAAAAAATAATATTATCCATGTATCTTATTTATGTATCTATCTATCTACCTATTACTACTATAATATATTATACAACTTAGCAGTAATAGGTAATATATATATATATATATATATATATATATGCAGTAATATGTATATATGCGACAACCATAGAGACTATACATAATGCTATAGAAAGGTCAAGGCTCATGGAAAGACGAATAAATAAATGCTGACTACATAATGTTTTTCTCATCTCTCTCACTTCCTCTTTGCCATGGCAAAATGCAAGAGGATATGGGCAAAATATGCTAGTTAACCTTTTTAACTTCTACTCTACTTTTGACTCAATTCTATTCCCTGGTGTCTCCTGGATAATTTAGAACACTTCTGCTTAATAATTGCAGTGGAATGGCCTTTTTAATCTCCCAAGTACTCCATTAGGTGGAGGCAGCAATGTAGGAACTCTCATGGATAACTCATAAAGCAGCTGAGTGCTGATGGAAGATATTAAAACAAAAAAGGCTTAAACTAAAAAATGGTTAAACTACAGCATATAGAATATTGGTGTTATTCTTAAGTTCCTATTCAAATAGTTAGTGGCAAAGCCTTACTCTTAATTTGCATCAAATTTTATTTCTAATGTTTTTAATGTGTCACCCTTCACTAGCATGGAATTACAGCAAATCCCTTTACTATTTGAGTATAATGTCATAATCTTTATAAGTTAACTATTTGAATAATTTTAAATGGCTTTTAGACCACAGAGAAATGTAATAAGCCACAATGAGATGCTCTGTCCGAAATCAGCAACTTAGTCATGTTTGGCTTTCTGAAACATGATGGAATCTAAAACTGCCCGCTGGCTCAACTGCCACGTGCACACAATGTCCAGTCGAAATGAGGCAGCTGCTGATAAAGTAACTGCTTTTCTTTAGGCGCCCCTTCTGCTGTTATTTAGCGTGTTTAGTGCCTCAGTGTGACGGTGATCCAGACTTTCCTAAACCACTACGGGACATTCATTTCTTTTTTTTTTTTTTTGCGGTACCGGGGATTGAACGCAGGGGTGTTCTACCTCTGTGCTACACCCCCGGCCCTATTTTTTATACTTTATTTTGAAACCGGGTCTCACAAAGTTGCAGAGGGCCTCACTAAGTAGAGAGAGAGAGAGAGAGAGAGGAAGAGAGAGATAGGGAGAGAGATCGAGAGAGCTGAGGCTGGCCATGAACCCAGATCCTCCCGTCTCCGCCTCCCAAAGTACTGGGATTACAAGCGTGCGCCACCAACGCCCGGCTTCATTCATTTCTTATAATGAGAAAACCCAAGTGCTTCCATGCAGGATTGCTAAAGTACTGTTGTCTGCTTTGAGATGTTTTGCCTTTAGTGAATCAAAGTTTTGTGTGTCAACGTATTACTTATAACTAGAGTAGTAGAAATGGCAAGGGCGATGCTTATCCAGCACCACAACCAGGAGAAAGGAATTCTTTTGACAATGAATGAAATTGTAGCTTAAATGTATTAAAAATGGCATGGCATGATAGTAAAGTGGCCAGATGTTCTCCTTTGAATGATTAATTTGCTTTAGTTAAATATGCTATAACTTGATCGTTTACAAATATTTGTCTAGTCTTATTTTTTATTAACTTGATTTGTACTGGACCCAGAAAAGTATGTATTTCAAATGAAATATTGTTAGTTACTATATTCTAGCTTATATTTATTTTCTACATGCTATTTATCTAGTGATAGTCATGAAAATTAAAGAATTTATCTGTAGGTATAATAGTTCCAAAAGAAATTAGTAAGTTATGTTTTATTTCTGATAGTATGAAATTTGAAATCATCTCTTTATAAACAAAGCATTCCCTTTAATCTCAAAATCTAACTTCTTGACATTTTATTTATTCTTGTTTATATTACCTGAGTTTTTCTATTGATCACTTATAGTTTTTAATAATTCAAAGAAGCTATTTCTGTTTTGGAAGACGAAGACAACAAAGAATGTTAATCTTCCAAATAAACCGTTCATTAAATGTCTGGATCTAATCAAAATAAATTTGTGTAAGATAAACTTAACACTAATTCTTAAGTGGTTGGAAAAGATTTTTAACAATAGGAGGTTCTCATTATAAATGTTTTCTATTTGAAGAAATTTTCTAAATTATAATCTATAAATCAATTTTTGCAAATTAAATTATATTTTGCTTTGATTTATATTGCTATTTTGAAGCTACTTTCCCTTCTTGGTATAAAGTAAGCAGTGGATAATAACATGTTGTCTCTGTTTTCCTTTGAGTTTTCTTTCTTTGCCTTTCCCACTACTTCTTGGTGATAAATTGCATACATCCATCTTCAAGAAGTTCAGAACTTGTATTTTTAGCAACTTAAGTGGAAGTATCACACAGATGCTTCTCAAATTATGATGGGATTACATACTGATAAATCCATCAGAAGTTTCAAATATCTTGTTAAAAATGTATTTCATATTTCATAGCTTAACTTAGCCTACCTTATAAATGGTCAGAACACTTATGTGGGGACTATGGTTGGGTAATCATCTAATACAAGGCCTATTTTATAATAACATATTTAACAACTCACAGAATGTATAAAGACTTGCTATGTAGTACCTGTGGTACTGTAAGCTGTCACTTACAGTCCCTGTCTAGCAGCTCAAGAAAGTATCCCACCTCATTGCCTGGGAAAAAAATCAAAATTTAAAATCTCAAGTATGGTTTCCACTGAATGAGAATTGCTTTTTTTTTTGTGGTACTGGGGATTGGACCCAGGGGCATTCTACCTCCGAGCTATACCCCCAGCCCTATTTTATTTTTTATTTGGATACAGGGTCTCACTAATTTGCGGAGGGCCTCACTAAATAGCTGAGGCTGTCCGGGAACCTGCGAACCTCCTGTCTCAGCCTCTCAAGTACTAGGATTATAGGCATGAGCCACCACGCCCAGCTGAGAATTTCTTTTGCACCATTGTTAAGTTGAAAAATAAGTCAAACCATCTCAGATCTGGGGGGACCATCTGTAATGTCTCAAGATAAAATATATGTATCTGGACTCCTGTAGCCCTCACTCTTTGATCAGTGATTCAGTACTACCGGGCAATGTTTCTTGAGATTTCTGTGACCTTTTCCATAAACTTTACCAGGCATTTTCAGTCACCTTAATTACAGTCAATAAGGGAAGAACGGAGAATATGGCAATGCCACCAAAAATCACTCCCCTTGGACCAGGAAATAAAAGCTTTCCCTGAAGCTTCCCTGCAGTGTTCTTTTTTGTTTTCTTTGGTAAGAATTGTTTCAGTGGCTATTTCTAGCAGCAATAGAGACTGAAGAAGTAAATATTTGGCTTCTACAATCTAGAAAAAAGTTGGAAATGGATGTTAGGTTGGCCAATTATTTTTCTCTTTCTGAAATTTTGCTTGACTATGGGGTGTTTTTATTTTACATCATTTCTCATGTGATTTAACATTTGCTCCTAAGGCAATCTCCTTCACTTACCTATTATCTTTTCTAAAAATTATATCCAGAACTCAGTTCCATATCCATATGCCTATATTCGGTTGATCAGACTTTTCCTTCTCAATATAGCATATATTCAATATATCAGACTACTCAGTGTGCACCGCTCTGAACTCCTGCCAACAAACACTCATCACATTTAAATACACAACAAAAAACCCTACCTATCAACACCAGATCAATGTTAGAATTCAATGTTAGATGTCCAGGCCTGGTCCTTGATTCCCCTCACCCCTCCCCTCTCATCATGATGTGCTTATTGAACCAACCTCTCAAGCTATTATTTGACACTGTCCTTTGCTTCTTCTTATAGATGTAATTATAATAATGTAGGTCCCAATTATCTGACACTTGAACTATTGCAAAATCCTCTGGCTCCAAACCTACAGAATCTTTATTTTACAACATCTAATACAATTTGTGAATCAACTTTTTATTTAACGTCACCTGATAAATCTTGTTTTGGTTTGATTTTTGAGGTACTCGGGATTGAACCCAGGGGCATTCTACTCCTGAGGCACATTTACATGCCTTTTTTTTCAAGTTTGAGATATGGTCTTGTTAAGTCGCCCATGCTGGCCTTGAACGTGTGATCCAGTGGCACCAGCCTCCCAAGTCACTGGGATTGCAGGTTATGCACCACCATACCTGGCTTCACCTGATGAATCTTGTATTGTGCTCTTTCATGAGAAAGAAGAAGACATAAGAATTCAGTGAGTTTATATCAATTCAAAGGGGAGGTAGCATTGCATTTATGTGGCAGTTTCAATGGACTGTCAGATTATGAAGTAAAAATGAATGGGTTTGAATATTTTAATTCATGATTATATTCAGAATTTGCATCAGAAGAAAATAATGAAAATCTAATTCCCAGAATTGAAATATTCCTTTAAATTTTGTCTTACCCAGGTTTTTTGTGCATATGTATGAAAAACACAGAAAGACTAAATGTATCAGTAAATCATTTTAATAGTCTAGGAACCCTTTTTTTGTGGAACAGAGATTGACAATGTGTGTTATGAAAATTACTTTTTATTTAAACTTTAATAGGGTAGAGTACTTATTAAATAATTATTTTGTATAATCAAAGTTGCAATTACACTCTCTACAAAGTTAATCTAACAATAAATAATATTTATAGCTGTATTGATTTTGCCCCTCATTTATAGTATATTTTTATCTTGATTAACAAAAATAAAGACATGATGAAGAGAACAAGTTAAATAATCTCCAGAAATCCACACTCTAGGATTATAAGGTACTTAAAAAGATGTGACTGAGAAAAGAAGATTAAAACATTTTGCAACATTTTTATCTATGTAGAAAATTACTTTAGATGAATTTTATGATTATTTTTGCTTAAAAATAAAAGACTTAAGGAACTATGACAATTAAAATAGATGCTGAAAGTCTAGTAAATTTCCTGGCATTGAATCTAGACTATTTCTTACTTTCTTAATGGATTTGAGCATTTTTAACCTCTCAGGACTTCAGTTGCTTCCACTGTAAAAAAGAAATGATTATGAGAGTCATCTTCTATGACTGATATAAAAGTTGCATGAGATAACATGTATGTAATGAATAGCATATTGCTTGGCACTTAAACACCAAATGAAAGTTAACTAATAACATATGAAAATACTCATAACTCATTTTTACTTGATATTCACAATTAACATATATTAGGCAAATAGAGTTTTGTCTTCTAGACATAAAATGTTAGCAATGTCTGTTGCACTAACCCACTTAGAATCATCAAGGGCATCAAGGGCTTTGATCTTTTGACCCCTAACAAAAGATATTTTATCTATAAAATAATAATATGGAATACTTTTCTGACACACTGTGTAGAGCAAAGAGTTTATGTTTCACCAAGTTGGCACATATGTCTCTTGGCATCAAGAGACGTATTTTCTGTATATAGAGTGAATTACTGTGTTAACTAGATACAAATTTATTTTCTTACACATATATTACACACACACTTATAACTAAAACTAAGCATCCCAAAGATAAAACAGTTCAAAAACAAAGCCATGTATATGCCAATAAAATATTTAATTTCTACATGTATACATTTTCTAATCTGACAAAAATAGTCAAATTTAGATATTCTGAAGTTAATAACAAAGAATGAGATGGTTAAGAGGATAATGTGTATGAACACTTTTAACATTTTAAAAATAATACACAAGGGCCATATTCAAACACGTCCAAGAAAAGACAAGTATATTGTTGAGAAGATATTGTCATTAATTACATTTAAGGGTTATCTGCTGCCTACAGATTGGATAGCTCTGTCATGGAATATGTCATAAGGAAAGTGTTTTTTGAAGGAATGAAAGAAGTGTGTGAAAAATCTCAATATGATGCATGAGTGTAATCTGCTCCTTGCAGATGTTAATTCCCTGCTTGCTGCAACTAGAAAGCATGTGCCAACATATTGGTGCGTGTTCCTTCCTGCTGGACACTACACGCGCAAGTTGGGAAGGAGTCCAGTACCAAGCTCGATGCTGTGCATATGTGATAAAGCTTGGTGGTTCAAAAGTCTTCCACAAGTGCTCGAGTATTTTTAGATGATATTTAGCTCCCTTTAAATTGAAAGATGAAATGCAGCACTTGAAGCTGAGTGCACACTCTGATGTTGGCAGTGAGATAATTCTCCATCAGATGTGGTGTTTTTTTGATGAACTCTCAGCAAATTCAAAATAAGGAATGCTATCAAACTCTTTGGAAAGTGAATTTAGTGTCTCAGACAAAATGTTGCCCCTTTTCATGAAGCACTTAATCAAAAATACCATAATGGGAATAAAGTAAAACTGAAGAAACTTTTCAACTTTCAAGGTCACATAAAATAACCAAGTTAATAAAAATGAGTAAAATGAATCTGAAGAAATATGAATTCTGGGATAAATAAATAATCAAATAATATAATACAGAATGTATATTTTTTCTTATGGGAAAATTAAATAGATGACAAAGATATGTAGCAAAAACTGGAAGACCTTTTTTTAAATATAGAAATGAGTTTTCAGGATCAATATAAACTTCCAACTTGTCACCCAAGATATCCCGAGAAATAGTGTTTATGATTGAAAGTCATAATCATTTTAGAGGAACAAATGGAAAACAAAATGAATTTTCTAAATAATGTTATTGAGTATTTTACTAATACTAGCTTACACACACTTTCTACATACTGAGAACTTTTATTAAAATCACATAAAATTATGAGTTTAAGAAATAAAGAAGGCTAATATTAATTTTTGCATCTGCAAGGCAAACTTTTATAAACTTTGAGTGTATAAAATTATTAAATTTTACAAAATCTCTAAAATACTCTCATTTTCTAAATTTGACACACAATAACACTGAATTACAGCAATATCATGGAGCACTCCTTAACAGTTAACGATTCTCTGATTTATCATTTGAATCAATGTCCTTATAATTATTTTTTGGAATTAGAAAACTTTTAAGGACAGATGAATCAGTGGAATAGTTTCCTTCTAGAACAGGAAAAGCACTCATCATTTGTAGTTAAGATGAAAATAGGAAAGACCACAAGGAATTGAAGAGAAGCAATAGAGAAATTAAAAAAAAAGAAAAACTAGAAATACATTATAGAAGCAGTAAAGAAAATAAAAGAAAGACTATGAAATACTATATTTTAATCCTATTAAACCTGATTGTTGACAAATAAAATAAGCCAAGATTTCTAAAAAGTCAAAATGAAGGTGGGGGAGGGGAAGAGAGAATTTCTGTCCAGTTTGTTGTTGTTGTTGTAGTTGTTCTTGTTTTTGTGGTTAGTGTTTAATAATTTTCACTCCAGTCAATGAAACCAATCTGATTTTCTGATAGTGATGTTTAAAAATTGAACCCCAATTAGAATGGCAGTCATTACAAATGCAGATAATAACAAATGCTGGTGAGGATGTGGAGAAATTGGAACTCTGATACACTGTTGGTGGGATTGAAAATTAGTGTAACCACTTTGGAAAGCAGTGTGGAGGATCCTCAGAATAACGAGAATAAACCTACCATATGATCCAGCTATATACCACTCCTGGGTGTCTACCTAAAAGAACTGAAGCCAAACTACTATAGTAATGCATGCATATCTATGTTTATAGCTGGACAATCCATAATTGCCAAACTATGAAACCAGCCAAGATATCTATCAACAGATGAAAGGATTAGAAAACTATGGGATATATACACAATGGGATTCTACTCAACCATAAAGAACAAAATTATGTCATTTGCAGGGAAATGGATGAAATTGGGGAACATTATGTTAAGCGAGATTAGTCAGTCACACAAAGTGAAAGGTCAGATGTTCTCCCTCATATGTGGAAGCGAGGGAGAAATTGGGACATAGGAGGGACTTCAGACAAAGGAGGAGAAACCTTAATAGAGTAAAAGAGGGGCCTTAACTGAGGGAGATGGGAGAGGGGAGGAAGTCTTGAGAGAAACACCTCAATGGACATGATGTACATACACAAATTCATCAAAGCCAATCACTGTGCTGAGCACAGGAAGGTGGGGAGGGAGAGGGGGTGGGATGGGAGCTGGGGTAGGGTTCAATGAGTACTGTGTGCATGTATGCCTTTATCACTCTGAACTTCAATAAGATGTATGATTACAATGTACCAATAAATAAAAAAGGTACTATTGGTAATTCTAGTCACCAAACTGCAACAAAAACATAACAGAACTCTTGGATGGTCTACATTGAATCTAAAGGGTAGCTAAAATGGTCAAAGCCTACAAAATCTTTATTAGAATATATCAGAGAAGGTTAAATTCATTAATATATAAACTTCGTAATAGTTAAGAATCAGGGAATTTTAGAAAATGCTAATACAATAATGAGAGAAAATAGTGTGCACAGCCATACCCAAAATGTATTAATTTATACATCAATATATCAAATGGATGGGTGTCCTTCTTGTGCTGGAGAGTTCTTCCCTTTATAGGTCAAAATTCATGCAATGTTCGATGAAGGCAAATCGTTATCAAATTTTCAAGGGATACAAGATTGGGAGAATAACAAAATGTTACATGTCTGGAGCAACAAGAAAGGCCATAAGGTGACAAAATATAATAAGATCAAGTTTGGTAAATCTAAAAAAAAAAAGAAAATCTACAAAAGTCACCATTGTACAATCATAGCATGAATGCATGTAAGACCAAAGACTTAAGGCTAAACCCAGATGTATTATTTTATTTTATTTCTATCTCTCAAAGAGTTTTAACTCTCTTTTAGTTAACTAAAACTGAGAAATTTGTTCTAAATAACTTCATAGGAAGAAGAAATGAACTGCACGAGTCTAATTAACTCAATATATATTTGTCTATTTTCTACTGCATATTAGGGTCTGTTGCAAATGTTTGGAATATTTCAGTGAAAAAAAATTAAAAAGGAAAAAATCATATTCTCTTTCCTTTACTTTCTCTTTACTGGGTAAAGAAGGGGCAAGGACAGTAGGGGTTAAAGGACAGTGGAATTAATAGAATCAAGACTGATCATTTTGATGAAATTAAATTTACAGTTGTTGGGGTCTGAGCTGGGTAAATGAATTACAAATACAGGAAAATAGATGATAGAGTGGAGATTTTTTTTTTTTTTTTTGCGGTACTGGGATTGAACCCAGGGGCGTCTACCTCCGCGCTACACCCCCGGCCCTATTTTTTATACTTTATTTTGAAACCGGGTCTCACGAAGTTGCGGAGGGCCTCACTAAGTAGAGAGAGAGAGAGAGAGAGAGCTGAGGCTGGCTGCGAACCCAGATCCTCTGGTCTCCACCTCCCAAAGTACTGGGATTACAAGCGTGTGCCACCACGCCCAGCTCGAGTGGAGATTTTTCAAAGGAGATATTCTTTTAACAAACTCAGCATTCTTTCTAACTGGTACTCATGCAATTTGTAGGAAAAGACCATTGGAGAAAAATTGTCACAAGGAAACATGCTATCATGATGGAGAGATTGCTTCCATACCTATCTGCAGACCCTGGAAAACTAGCCTGGACCATATCTATTTTTTGTAGTAAAACAAGATTTACTGTATTTCAGGTGTAGCAACTATGTAGAAAGGCCAGAGATATTGGATGAAGAAAATATAGACCTATATGTGTATAGAGAAAATTGCTTTAATCTTTTCTTCACAGGAAATTATAGCTAGAATTTTTTTTCCATTCTAGACACATCATTCTGTTTGCTAGGAAACAATGATTAAGCAGGATCCTCGATGAGATTATTTTCTAGCTTGGTTGTGGACTTAAATGAAGTCTTGTTCTATTCTTGTGTATTTGCCACAAGGAGGGGAAGTTAAGTAACTGTAGGTTCCAAAGTCTCCCCACAGGTCCATAAAAAAATGTAAGGCTACTTTTTAGAATTAAGTTCTTTAGATATATTCTTCCTGAATAAATTATATTTTATAAACTTCAAAAAAAGTAAGGCTGTATATCTACAAAAGATATTTTGAACCCTGCACACACAGTGTCCAAAAATTATCAGAATTTTAAGATAACGCTTTTAAGGGTATTTGAAACCATTAAATTTATATAGTTCCTAATAAGTCATAGAATACAAAGTTTCAATAGATTTTTATAATCCTTCAGAATGAAATATACAAAAAGGGTAATGCTATTGTATATCATCCAACCCAAAAGAAAGCCACAATAAACCTTTAAATCATGAGCATTTCTCTTTGGACAAGTCATGAATAGTCAACTCTTAAATGCAACTATAGCAGTGTTCCCATGTTATTTGTAGATATTATGAGCCAGTAAATTTGAACCTCTGAGATTCAGCCTTGTGTTTTTTTCAAGAAGCAGTAAAAGTAAATGGCCCCTACATCAAGAAGGAGTATGGTGAAGATCAAAGTGCATAACTTATATAAACAAAGCAAAACATAAACTTTGTTGATATTTGAACAAAAACTAGACATATTAGGACAAGTGCTCTATATCTATATAAGGTTTCCCTAGTTAAACATTACTTACAATAAGTAGGGAACACAAAATGGAAATTTGTCAGTCCAAGTGTCAAACAGCTTTTTAAAGCAGGACTATTATTCCGTCAAATAAAATGTTACCTGTTACATGTTAACCATTTTTATATAAATTGCTAATTTCAGTGAGTTGGATAATCAGCACATCTGTTCTTGTCAAAATGTACTTGTTTTGTGTGTGTGTGTCTGTGTATATATATAATATATAAGTATGCATATAATTAAGCAACACACATAAGTATGAACGCATGTATTTTTAATTAACTATTTTGTTCTTGTTCTTGCATCATCAGGTTCTAGTCACAGTTTACATTCTCCTTTTAACTCTCTTTGCCAAGTGGTGAGAAAGAAGTGAAATACAGTATAAATGGGAATCCAAATGGTGCTATGTGAGCACAGGATAAACTCTTTTTGTTTGTCTGGAACAAGTAGAAGGAAATTGATAAGATGAAATGGTAACAATGAGTATAATTGGGAGAACACAAAACAAGCAAGGGACTCTATATCTACCAAAAGTTTGTAAGTGTTGAGAGCTTAGGGAGAACACTAATATGCTTACTTTGTGAGTTTGGGTGTCAGTGCAAGGCAGGCATGCCTTTTTATTTATAAAGTGGAAAAAAATCGATCAACAAAGTTCACATTGTGAATGGGCAGATTCTTACACAGAATAGGCTGTGGTAAGAAGTTATTTTCAAAATTAGTGTCCTTTTATGAAAAATTTAGCCCTGGTAAAATAAATATATTCCAAAAAATTGCATAGCTACATGGTAATAGGATTATTGATGTAATTTAAAATTATAGTCCTTCAATATATATGTGTGTGTGTGTGTGTGTATATATATCTATATATATAATGTGTGTATATCTATATATATATATAAATATATATATATATAATGAATTTATCTAATAAATTATCTGGAATCTTTTACATAACCAAATACAGAGTCAAGTATCATAAAACTGATTTATTAGGAAAATTTCCACTCTATATAAGAACAAAGGGCATACTTAAAATATAGGCAAATAATGAAATATTCTTTTAAAAATTACAAAATGAATATATTAATTTCTCAGCAATAATATGTTTACTATAGTCCTTTACTCACTAATTCAAAATAAGTGTAATTAATATACATCTGTAGTATTATGTGTTTAAAATATATTAAAGATGAGAAATCATGTATAGAAAACATTACAAAACAAATAATGATGTATGAATTCTGAAGAAAATAAAGTATGGTAAAAACTCTATTTAAGAACTTGGGTGTGAAGCTCAGTGTTGAAGCCCTTCCTACAATGTCTGAGTCCCTGGGTTCACTACTCAGTAGCACAAAAGCAAAACAAAATAAAAAACTTATTCAAGGTTAGTCAAGAAACAAAACTAATCTCAGAGTTTAACTTCATCAATTCATTTATTTTCAAGTATATTTTGATTGCTAAGCATATGTTACATACCACATAAGGTATTGAGGATTAAACAGTGAATAAAACAGATCTCATTTTTATATCAACAGTGCTAAAGTTAATTTGAAGATTATATGTATGCATGTGCATTTGTGAATGTATATGTATGATTGCAAATGATGATATTACTATGAAGGAAAGTAGACTCAATTGTTTTCTTAGAATTAAGATGAATGGATAATTTAGTCTCTATGATAAAGATAAGCCAAATTGTAAGTCAGGAATGTAAGGGCAACACACACACACACACACACACAGAGTGTATAGTAGATGTGAAGAAACAATTCAGTTTGTGAAAGATAACCTTAAAGAACTTGGTAAGACATCAAAGATGGTCCAGATGGTAAGAAATGTGATTGGGATAAAGAAATGGAATGAAGACACTATACTTTTGCCATAGTGAGTCTCTTTAAAATCAGGGTGAAAACACAAATTAACTGTTCTAAAACTCTATAACTTTATTTCACAGACACTTAGTAAGTGTTGAGTCCTTGAACTTTAACTGCAGCCCTGCTCTAGACTACTGATGGAGAAACTGGGGACCCAACGGGCTCCAGCTGCAGTCCCAGATGAGTTCAACACGAGAGGTCTATTAAAGGGGCAGGAGGGGGATTGAGAGATGGGGAGAAGATAAAAAGGATCAGGTGAATGTGGTGCTAGAATTTAAAAGGAAAAAATGGTATGTCCTAAGGGAAAGAAATAAATGAGGTCACAAAATCTAGTAAAGCATGATGATATGAAGTGTACACAATTTTCCTTGGCTTTGGTATTGTGGACATCAGCTGTGATTGGCTAAGTGGTAGCCACAGATCACAGGTAGAAATGAGTAAAACAAACAAATTGGATCAACAAATTGGGGGGGGTGTCAGGAAACACAGGCTCCATATGAAGCCTACTCTGGAGTGGTGTGCTTGTGAGGATGGAGAAACATGGGATGGAAGCTGTAGGTATATGTGCAACTAAAAGACATAACTGATGCTATCCTAAACCACTGGTTTCACCAAGAGATTTAATGGAAAAACGCAGTGCTTTTAAAATAAAATTGTGCACATTTCAGAATTCACTGATTGAAACACATTACCTGTTAAACATTGTATTTGAATATGCATTAATTTTGTGTCTTTATTAACATAAATAACCATTATGCATTATTACATTGAGAAATAGAATTATGTAAGATAAATGTCATGAGGCAATTAAATTCTTTATCTGTATTACATGAATAACATTTAAATCTTGCAATTTTCCATTCAATATGCCCATTCAGTTTGTACAGAAATCTGTGAAAAAAACAGGAATAGCTTTGTGTACTTTAATCATTTAAGTTTTCAAAGGAGACAGCAAAGGTTATTACAGAAAAGAAAATTCTAAATACAAGTTTCTAATTATAGTCGAGAAAAGCAAAATGACTCGATGTGTTTTATTAGGAAACAGGTATTCTCAATACATTGTGTAACAATGCTACTTTTATTAAAATCTAGTTCAGTTTTGTTTCTTCTTCCAAACATAATTATAATATTTAGCCACTGAATAACACTAATAATAATTATATTATTGTGTGTATTAATCATAAGCCATTTTAATATAAACAACTTGTCTGTATGTGGTCATAATTGTTCATTTGCTTTGAGTAGTTTTCTAAATTTTTATACAAACACTTTTGTAAAATATCAGTCTCAATTATATAAATGTTCATGGTTTTCTGAACCAAAAGATTTTGCCAGTACTTCAAAGATGGTAATAGTTTATATCATTAATCATGGTGCAAAGTTCTATTCATCCAGTTTTATCATATTGGCTGTAACACAAATGAGGAAAGTGTCAAAGGGTAAATCAAAGCCCTGTTAGGTGAACCTCACTAAATACATGCAGAGTTGCTAATTTACATAAAGCATAGAACATACATAGACTCTGAAAATCTCATAGTGTATTTAAATATTGTCTTAATGTGCATTTTCTTGAATTGTCAATAGTGATAACATGAATAGTGATAATAGTGAAATAACATGAAAAATATTCATATGAGATTATGTCAAACAAAAAGCAGCACCTGGCAAGAAATTTTGATTAATTCTTAAAACTGAGAATCAGTCAATTGTGAATGTTTTCTACTATACATATATCTTTTCTCTCAGACCCTGAGTAATGGTTTTAAAAGTTAAGTATATTATGCACACAGTATTATAATAAAGTAGTTGTCACCAAATCTATAGTATTCCACGCAGTTAAGCGATTAGAATATCCCCAAGCAGCTACAAATGTTCCCTTTTAAGATGCTCTTTAAAGTCAATTACTTTAGTAAAAGTCAAGTTATGGAACATAATTCCCCTTTTACAGGAAGACATTTAAAGAGTTAGATCAAGTCTCTATATGGCCATTTCTTAACTTCTGATCCATAATTTTTAATACTCTTCATAGAACTTTCTGTGAAATAGGTAATCCATCAATACACAATACAACGTGAAAATGGGAAAACCAAAGGTCTTTCAATAAATGAAAGCCAGTGCATCCAAATATGTTGTGGAATTATACGATGCTATTACAGCCAGGTGAGATACCCAAACAGAAGATTTATATAGGCAGAGGGAAAGATGCAAATTATACATAACTTCAAATGGAATGTCCTGGCTGAACATGCTGAGACATTATGGAGCCAGTGCACTCTTCACTTTCTCAGTGGTCCCCAGTGTCTCTCTATCTTGTGACTCAAACTTCACAAAGCGATGAAGGGAGGAATCACTCTCTCTTCCTCTCAGCATTGCTTAGCTCTCCAGTCCATATTAACCCATGGAGACATTAATGAAACACCACTGCTTTTGACTCAGAGTTCTGACATATTATTAGATTAGAGTTCCAAGATCCTGACCACAATCTATCTTATGATTTTTCCTTAATATGTAACCCTCACTCCCGTTTACCTCTGCCTACCTTAGTATGCTGACACCTGTCACACATGGATTTATAGGTATCCTTTTACAGTATCTTGATTGAAATAGAAGAGTATTGAGATGCTTAATTTCACTAAGTTATTCAAAATTTCTTTTCATAATGCTTATACCAGTTTACATTGCTTTTGTACATCATGGTTTTCATTGTGTCACAATCTCACCAACATCAGATACTCAATGCTTTTATACAATTTGAAAAGCCAATTATTGCAAGGTACATTAAATATATTTCTCTTATGATGACATTGTTAAATTTCCAATTGATACATAAGGCTGTATGTATTTGTTTGGTACATTGTAAAATTTCCACACATACATACAATGTGTAATGATCAGATTAGGGTAATTGGTGTATCCTCGTACATCCATTATTCTTTCAGTGTGTTTGGAAATTTTAATATCTTCTCTACTAGCTATTTTGAAATTATAATCAATTAATTATGTCAACCATAGTTATCTTACTGAGCTGTAGAACACTAGAAGTTATTCATCCTATCCAAATGTATCCTTGAACCTGTTAGGAATACTCTCTCCATCTCCTCTGTTCTCATTTCCTTCCTATGCTTTGGTAACCAGTATTCAACTCTCCACCTGTATGAGATTAAGAAATCAATATGTCAAAGAGACAACTGCATTGCAGGTTTATTGTAACATTATTCAAAAGATAAGGAATCAACTTAGGTGTTTACCAATGGATGAATAAAAAGTGTGTACACACACACATATATGACTATAAATGTATATGCATATGTATATGTATATGTATATATGTATATATAGGGAGATATTATTCAGGCATAAAAAAGAATGAAATTCTGTCATTTGCAGTAACATGGATAGTACTGGAGTTCATTATGCTGAAATTAGTCCTGACAGAAAGACAAAGTATTTTATTTTTTTATTGAGCATTTTTCTTTTTACTAAAGTATCTGATCAATCAGCTCTTCATATATTTGTAAGATCTTCAGTTTTCTCTAGGTGCCACATTTATTGTATATTACTTATCTTTTCAGTTTGCTTTCTATAGTTTTTAAATTTAGATATCAATATTTTTATTTCACAATTACATATCTGATGATTATTTTGTCTTTATATTGAGAGAAAATGTTCCTCTTTATATTGAGAGCAATGTTCCTTCCTTTGATGATAATGGGAAATATATTAAAGAGGAACATTTTCAGATATATTGATACCTTCTAAATTTATAGAAAGCCAAATATCAGCATTGTTTGTTTCTTTGGGCATTCAGGGACTATGAAAGTTATGAAACAACTTTATGAACAAGTCTAATACAGGTCCTTGAAACTTTTTTATTATATATTAAAGGCAGATAAAAAGAGAAAAAATTCTCTTTTATCATTAAATCTAATCCTACTGTTGAGACCTTATTTCATAGCAAAGCCAGATCTTTCCCATGCAAAAAAAAAAAAATCAACATTTGCATACTTTAGCTATCACCTGGCTATTTTTAGTTGTTAGCTCCAAGATTCTAAGAATTTATTTGTAAAAGGTTAGAATTCATGAAATGTTAGAATCCAATATTAACTGATTGATATATTCATTAAGTATGTAAAAATGTAACTATAAATCTCTAGAAATTCATTCTAGCAAGAGAAAGTGAACTACAATTAAAAAAAAACTGGAATAATTAAAAAAGTATACCTACTGGTGTATAAAACAATGGGGTACCTAAGGCCTGGGGAATGCTCCAAAAGGTTTCCTGAAGGAGGCTATAACTGGTGTTATGTTAAAGGACTAGTATTAATAAGGCCAGGAAGAAGACAGAAAGTACATTATGATATAAGGCTATAAGCCCCATGTAAGAATCAGAAAAGATAAATTATTGGTACCTAAGCTTGAAGTGTAAAGAATTATTTAATGAGTCCAAAGAAAGATTCCAGACTAGAATGTGGATGACCCTATTCACGATTTCGAAATGTGTTGACACTTGTTTTAGGGTTGGCACATGGTCAATTCTAGGAAATGCTCCGTTTACATTTTAAAATACAGATGGTCCCCAGTCTACAATGGTTTGATTTATGATCTTTTGACTTTTCAATAGTGCCAAGTCCATTTTCCATCATTAGAAACCCTCGTATTAATTTTATTTCTACATCTTTTCCCGTCAGTGATATGTGAGATGGCACTCTCACCGTGCACAACTGTCGCCTAATGACAGTGTTCCCACCACACAGAAGGTGCCTAGGCTAACCTCTGAGGGTCGGCAGGACACATGCACTAAATTTCACATCATGATATTTTTCAGTTTAGGATGAATTTTTTCAGAATATAAGCCCACTGGAAGTCAAGGAACATCTGTAGTATATAAAATACAGCCATGTTACTATAGCAGGTCACATTCATTATTCCATTTTAAATTTGCTTTCGATTGTTTCACTTTGCTTTGTTTCTTGCACTTTATTATAATGTACGTCAGCATGATTTTTCATAAATTTATGTTGTACAGGAATAAACAAGATTTTTAATTTGTGATCTGAAATTGTTCATAATTTATATAAAATATATAGTACTCACACATGACTTTAACACCACCAATTTTAGGCAATTTTAAAGTTTTGTTTTTTAATTGATATGCAATAATTATACTTAATTATGGAGTAATTTGATGTATATATAGTGTGATGATCAGATTAGGATAATTAGCAAATCCATCACCTCAAACATTTAACATTTCATTGTGGTAAGAATTTTCAAAAATATCTTTTCTAAATATTTTAAAAGATATAACACAATATTATTAACTGTAGTCACTCTGCTGTGCAACAGAACATCAGCAATTATTTCTTCTGTCTAACTGTAATTTTGTATGAGTCAACCAGTTTCTGGTAAGCACAATTCTTTCTATTTATATGAATTTTTTACTCTATGTATGGCAACTCAATGATATGTGCATAGACATTATCTGTTGCACTATCCACCTGTTACATTTTAAAAGTTTTTCTTTGTTCCTTCCTTCTTTCCTTATCTTACACTCCATTTCTATCTCTATTATCTCTATTATCTATCTCTATCTCTATTATTTCTTGTTCTCTCTCTCTTTCATTACCATACATCAACAGTGGTCTGGGTGTTTTCTACTATTTTATTTTCTAGTTCACTAATCTACATTCTGCTTTGTCCAATATGTTGTAAATCACATAATGAAAGTTTTATATTACTAATGTGTTATTTTAATTATTATCCTCTTCATTTTTAGAATATTAGCTTGATCTTTTTCATTTAGATTTCATATATGAGTAAAAATATTAAATTTTTTAAAAATTTTCTTTAAATACTACTTACAGCTATTTAAAGTCTATATTCAATTCCACTTTCAAAATTGTGAGTTTTTTCCTGTTGGTATTCAGGCATTTGGCTTGGTATTTTAGCATGGTATTTTAGCTTGTTGTTTGCTTATTCATTTATTTGTTATTCATTTGAATGATGGTTATTG
The DNA here is from genome assembly GCA_004027185.1 of Glis glis. NCBI lineage: Eukaryota > Metazoa > Chordata > Mammalia > Rodentia > Gliridae > Glis > Glis glis. The sequence goes on from PVJS01009470.1 coordinate 35,668, forward strand.
GTTATTCAATTATGCCAATTTTTGGCTAACATTATTTTTCTTTCCAAATGAAGCTTATGATTTCTTTATTAGACATTTCATGTAATGTCAGATTATTTTAATCTAAACAGAAACAACATTTTCAAGGCTGGGGCTAAGCCTTTCTTTAATTACTGATTTGTGGTTATTTCTAGATAAAATCATTTCCTGAGTCATAATTGAAACCCTGAGATTTGACCTTCGTTTTGGTTGTGTATGGATTACAATATTTGTCCCCCAACTCCATGAGAATGCCAGCATTACTTGGCTTCTTTATTTCTTATCCTTTATCCCTTCACCTTTTAACACTTATGTACTGGGAAATACAGCAAGACACAAAGAAATGTTGTATGAAGTTTATTTCACTTCATTGAAATGTCCTTCTTTCTAGAATTTTGGGTCCTTAAACCTGAGTAACTTCATAGCTTTAAAATGCTTTCAATCTCAGCAATTTAGCAAGGCCCTCAGCATTTAGTGAGACCCTGTTTCAAAACATAACAGTGCTGGGGGAGTAGCTCAGAAGAACACCCAGGATTCAATTTCCAGTACCAAAAAATAAATAAAAGCCTTCAAACATATTCTTTTTTTCAAATTGTGTTCTGCTTGGCTAGTTATTTCTAATTCTTTCCTTTGGAACTGTTGACCTGTGCTAAGTTATTCATTATAAGAGACGAATTCTACTAATCTCTGCCTCATTTATTTCCACTAATTCAATATAAAACAATATATTTCAGTAAGATCTCAAATTTCTTTTTTAATATATATTACATCAAGAGTATAAGGGCACCCAAAAAACATACAAGTGTATCCACAGTTGCACACATGCACATGTTGGGTTTATCCTTTTCCTTTCTTCACTGTAATTTCAGTTCTATTTCAAAACAGCAAAATGGACTGACATGCTTAGATTTACACATCAAGGTGTATATAAGCAGTGGTTACAAAAAAGTGTGTAATTTTTAATTCGTGAAAATAATGACTTACAAGGAAGACTCTAGTTTAGTATTGTCCAATAAATATACATGAGTCAATATTTTGATGTTCAAATATGTAAAATAAAAATTATAGAAGGCTATTATTTGGAATAACCTCCTGTACTAGTCTCCAATAGACTAGGATTAACACAAAATGAGGTCACTCATGGTAAAGTTCCATGTCATCAAGCTGAAATTAAATTGATTTTTTTGGCCTTCTTAGAAATTGAAATTAGATAACAGCCAAATTTCTCAAACAAGCCAGTTTTCATTGGCATGATAATGTACTTGCCTCTGCCTTACTCCTTACACAACAAACATAACCCACAGAAGCTGATGTTACTCAATCAGTTGTGTGTCTGTTGTTCTGTTTTCCTGTCACAACTTTACAAGGAAAGTGATTTTGATATGACCAATCCACTTTTTTTCTTCACTTCTGATTTTTTTGTTTTTTAATTGTCCGTCACTGTCTATAAAACCAGCCTCCTGTATTTGGTACATAAGAACAATTTCTTTATTTTATGGAACAAAATGTGGCCTGATTTTAAAAAATAAAGCCAACTAACATCTTTAAAATAAATTGTTACAATTCTGTTCTTTGACACATAGTCACATAAAATATTTTTAAATGGTAGGCTCATTTTAATAATATATTTTATTAAACCTTATGTGTCTAAAATTTCATTGTGTTAGCACAATAGTTCAGAAAAATAAATGAGACTAATTTCACTTGGCCTAATGATCTCCAATTCTATCCATATTGTCACAAATGAGAGTATTTCAATCTCCTTTATGGTTACACTATATACCATTGTGTATAGGTACTACAGTTGATCAGTTGATGGACACTTAGATTTTTCTGTTTCATGACTTGTGAATAGTGCTTCAAAGAACATGAAAGTGGAGATGTCTCTTTGACATACTGTCTTTATTTCCTTTGGACATAAACCTACTAGTTAAATTAATTGCATGGTAGTTTTATTTCTAGAATTTTGAGAACTCATCATATGCTTTTTCCACAATGTTAAGTGAAATAAGCCATGCACAGAGAAGAGATAAGTACCTATGATCTCACTCGTAGGTGGAATCTGAAAACCTGATGACACAGAAGCTGAAAATAAAGCAATTACTACAAGAGGCTGAGCAGAAACTGGGGGCAAGAGATTGAAGAATGGGTAGTGAGTTACAGTTAACTGGGAGACGGAAGTTCTGATATGCTACTGCATAGTAGGGTGTTCATAGATAATAATAACATACTATACATCTCTAGAAGTTAGAGAAAGGACTTTGCGTTTTCACCACCTAGAAACAATAAATGTTTGAGGACATAACTATGTTTAAGTTGGTTTAAACATTATAGAATGTATGTATGTGTCAAAATATAAATGGTATCCAATTAATATACAAATTTTATATTTTTATATATCAGTTTAAAATATTAAAAGATAAAAAAGAGCTAGGAAGATGTATTGCTTTTTTCATACTGCTCATTAACCACATGCAGCTAGCAGCTACTGTTTTTGAAAGCACAATTCTAGTTCCATTTTAATAATATATTCATGACTGATTATTATGTGAGTGTGAAATAGTAAAATATGTTTCATCTTTAATATAATTTAGATAATATTTGTATGATATTTTTAAGAGAAGTAACATATAAATCATAAGGGAGAACATTCCAGTTAATGTCATGATATACTCTATACAACTTTTTATCTTACTCTTTTCCATATTATTTACATTCATTAGAATTAGTATATATGGGCAGTTTTCACCAAGTACTCCTATTTTTAAATATAGGTGATTGCAGTTCAGTTTTTCTGTTAAAATGCTTTTATTTAGTCAGGCATGGTGGCACACACTTGTAATCCCAGTACTTGGGAGGCTGAGACAGTAGAATTGCAGGTTCAAGGACAGCCTCAGCAAATAGTGAGATTTTCATCAACCTAGTGAGACCCTGTTTCAAAACAAAAATAAAGTAGTGTTGTGAGTGTAGATCGGAGGTGGAATGCCCCTGGCTCAATTCCCAGTACCACACATACTAAATAAATAATAAATAAATAAATAAATGCTTTTATTTTATTAAATTAAATAGTTTGCAAAGGAATAGAGAATTGTGTTACTATTGTATAATGGTCATCTAAATCAAGTCACTCATTCATTTTGCCAATGAGATAAGTTTCTAACCACATAGTTTCAGAAAATATTGTAAAATTTGGAAGATCATGGACCATATTAATTAATCTCTTTAACTCAAAGACATAAGACTGTCTGCAGTAGATTATTAACTAATTTTTATGAAAAAAATATTTCTTTTCTCAAGTTATCTCTGTTTAATATTTTCATTAATATTTTCCAGGAAATTTATTTATTTCTGAGTAGATGCTGGTGGACAATTTCTGATCCAGTGTCTGCATTTGGAGAGAGGCTACAGCACATGCATGAATGGTAATGATCTTTTATTACAGAATAGTTTCCAAAATGATCAGAGCAAGCAATAAAATTCTAATTTAATTTCAAAAGTATCATTTGTTTTGGTACATTTGAATCATATAATCTATGCTTCATTTTATGCAGTGCCAGCAACAGTTTCCACTAAACTACATAATCATTTTTTCCAAGACATTCAGCTCTCCTGAACCAGTAAATTTTATGAGAGGCGTGGTTTGGGGAAGAGCAGAAGTTAAGCGTTTAAAAAATATTAAAACTTGTATTCCCTTGATTTATAATGCCATGGATGATGTCCAAGGATCAATGTACCCAGTTTATAATGTTTGAAACTCAAATTAATCATTTATAAGATTAGGAATATGTTATGGAACATATAGATTATACACCTACTACTATTTCAATGCAAAGCTAAAACCCTTCTTGCTGTTGGGTTCCTAGTTTCATTAAATCATAGAAAATGAGTTTTATGAACAATCTTCCAGATGGGAAAATGTTCACATGCCACACAACGTTTCACAAATTTATATGAAAAGCAATCTGTAACCATATGCATACCAGAAATGAGAAAATGAATTTTCAAATATGTTGGACTGCCGTTAGGTACACAGCTGCATGAATTTGATGTTTTCCTGCTAGTGGGCTTACCTAATGACACCTAATTTTTGACAGCTATGGTGATTAATAGTGATTAACCTTTACAAGAAAATAAATTGCTACACATATTTTTTGGCAATATGTAAGATTAATCTATGCATTTATAGTTTTAACCAAAATGAAATACTAATTGTACATTACTCATGATTCTCACACCCAGACATATGAGTATGTTACAGAATCATATGTTTAGGTTCAGATATGTCACATTATTTCTTTTCATTTTCTTTCATATGACAATAAAAATGCCATTAATATTATGACAGTAATATTTTGATCGAAATTAAAATATTTTAATCTATTGCCTAATCAGAGACAATTTACTGTTTTCCAAAAACCATTTTCTTAACCTTTTTAAAGTGTTTTAAGTACCTTTAAATATAATATTAGAAAAGGACTTCCTTCTCTACCTCCAAATCCCTGGGGTCTTTAATTTATCTACTAAAAGTGAAATCCCTTTCCTTTGATCAAGAGCATATTTTTTTACTATGTCCAAGACATCTCAGATCAATTAATTTAGTTATAAATAAACACCATTCATGATGTTGAACCATTTCTTAGGAATTTGATTGTTGTTAAGAATTCTTTTGCAATGAGATTTTTATTTTTTATGAAGAATAAAGATGAATATCTTTTGAGATTTTTAATTGGTGCATTTTAATTGTATATGAGAGTGATATTTTCTGTGATGCACATATATATGCACATATTATTCTGAAGATACTCTATGACATTCCTAAATGTGTTTTAGAATCACAGATAATCTAACACTCTTTCCAGCCTTTTAAAGAACAATGATTTATTAAAGTATTTTTTTCTGCTTTGTGGCCCCTTCAACAAATTCCCAAACAAAAGGATTTGCCACCACAGTGTTCTCAGCCCATAAACAGAATATTTCCAACTTTGAAGTTTGGTAGCTATATCAAAAACTGCTATGTTCTCAAAAGTACAGTAAATATGTCATAAATAGGCTTCAATTTGTGTAATAAGTTAATTATAAAGTCAAGTAGATTAATTTTTGCAAAAATGCAGAATAAAAACCATCATGATAAAGATAATTACTGTATGTGAAGTAATTTATAATCCTGTTAGTTTGCAGTCATTATGAACTCTTACATGTTAGTTTGTATTAATCAATCTCTTCTCTTAAGATATTTGGTGCCTTAATCTTATTTCATACATTTCCTCATGTACTGATTTATTAAAAATAGAGGAAGAATGGTTATTTAGCACAGATAATATTAGAAACGTTACAGATTTAGTATTTATAATTCAGTTTTTTACTTTCCCCCAAATCCAAGTTCCATTTCTGAGACCTTACTTTATTTCATTTTGCTTCTCAAGAATTGCCTAGAAGCTGGGGGTAGTGGCCCATACCTGTGAGGAGTTAGGTATTGGGTAGGCACCGAGGGAACAGGACTTCCAGGAGATAAAGGTTAAGAAAAACAAAATCAGATGGCCCTCCGCAACCAAGAAGGAAGACGTTTTTGTGTTGCTCATAGGACCTGAACATATACAATTAAATGTGGAGGAGTGGAGCCAAGATGTCAGGAACCAAAGATCTATGTGCACTAACCTTAGACTCATGGACTGTTGCTACATATAGACCAGGGAACAAACATGCAGAACAAACAGTCTCATGACTTCGGGGAATTGAAGGCTATAGGTGACAAATTAACTAAGTCATGAAAAACAAGATGAAAAACAGGAGCTTTCTTTATTGGCTAATGTCTATACAAAGGGGTTTCAAACATATATGAAGCCTCATGCTCAGCATCAATATTGGCCACCCCTCAGGACTGCTCCCCTCCGTGGGAGCTTTAACCCTGCTACTCTTTTTGGTGGATTGAGTGGACTTTGGGGAAAGAAGGTGTGCAGTTGATAGTGCATGACCCGGGCTACACTCGAGCAGTTCCAGAAGGCCCTGTTGCACTGTGGATTCTGCCAAGGCCCCCAGGAGTGATCTGTCTCTCTGCTTACTTGCCTCTTTAAAATAAACTTCCTACTTTCACTTTTCTGTTGTCTGCAGATTTCATTCTTTAACTCCATAAGACAAGCACCCAGTAAGAAACTCGGTATCACCGAGTCTTAGTACTTGAGAGTTGGGACAGGAGAGTCGCAGGTTTGAGGTCAGTGTGTGGTAAGTTAGTGAGAGTCTGTTTCAAAATAAAAAATAAAATAGGGCGGGGGTGTACCTCAGAGGTAGCATGTCCCAGGGTTCAATCCCAAATTCCACATACATACACACACACACACACACACACACACACAAAATAATAATGACAACTAGAGCCTGGAAACATTTTCTGCCATGCATAGGGAGATCTAACAATATTATACAACAGAAAAAGTATTTCATTGAAAACCAGGTAACTCTAGTTTTGTCCCATAATTTTACCATTAACTTTGAAAAAAATCATTTAATTTGGCCATGACTTATGCTTCACAGCTGTGAAAAGTTATGTATTTTGTAAATTGCTTGTAAATCTGCAGTGTGCTGATATAAAAGTTTACACAATGTGTAGCTCAAAAGACCTTCTTCTTTCAGTCCTATTTAGAAATATCCTTCTTATCTCCCTTCTTCCAACTCTTCTCAGAGATCTGCTCTTCCATGGATACTACCAGGACATCTGTAATTCTATGGGCATTTACCTCTAAAGAGATGTTTATGATAAATGAGAAGCATATTTATACTCTTCCCAAATGTACCCTCTAAATAGAGAAAGTATCTTCTATATTTTATAAGCTGTTAAACATATTAAGGCAAATTATAATAACATAGTAGCAATCTCTTCATCTCAATATATAAAAATTTCATTTATGTATATTAACATGTTTTCCTATGTGATTTAATAGTGCACATTGCCATGAACTAGCTAATGATTTCTTGCCAAATAGGTCTTTAAAAATGAATAAATGACATACATTAATAAACCACTTTACACATAACTTGATGTTTCTGAATGTAACTTTTTTCCTTAAGTATGTTCAGCATCTTTCTTGCAATCCTTGTTTATAGGGATAATTTTGTCACATTAGAGAGAAAAACAAGATTTTATATTTTGTTCAAATAATACTTTTTAGATTACACTAGTCTAAATGAATATTTTTCTGTAGTAACCACACATATTGCTTATTTAAATATTTCACTATACTATCACATCTAAAAATCTTTCATTGCTACTCTTGTTAGTTGCCATTTTATTTTGATTGGCACACAATATTTGGACACATTTATGGGTAGAATCTGATGTTTGAGTCATGTAGACATTGGGTAGTCATAAAAGGCTAAATAGCATATTCAATACTTTAATTTTCCAACATTTCTTTATGGTAAGTGCATTCAAATTCTCTCTTAACTATTTTGTGATATGTAATGCATTAATTTTCATTTTATTCACTCTGTGGTGCTATAAAACAACAGAACTTAATCCTCTTGTCAAATATCATTTCACCCCCTGACAAACCCTCTTTTTTCCCCCTTCCCTTCTGCTGTTTCTAGTCTCTAGTAACCACTAGTCTATTCTCAGATTCTGAGTTCAACTTTTTTGGATTCTACTTATAAGTGAGATCATACTGTGTTTTTGTGTGCCTGGCATTTCATTTCTCTGACAGAACCTCTAGTTTCCTGATTCTGATGCCCTCTATCCATACACACAGGAAGAATAGCTTCATATATTTTCATAAAGGCACTATTTTTCTTGTAACAAGGAGAATGTAAAATGCAAAAGTTTTTATTGTGTGATAGTCTCTCTCATTTATTTCTCTATTTATTTATTTATTGGCAAGCTTTGTACCATCAAGCTCTACACATGCGATACTCATATTATTCTTATAAAATTGTACATGATTAAGGCAGACAAATTTGTTATTTATTATTGTATGCCCATTTAATCATGTGGGCAGAATCCCTAGGAAATGTGTCTGTGTTACCCTTACCTTGTGCTACCCTGATTAGTCTGATTACTTTGAATAGCTGTTGTTCAGCATGAGTATGCACTTTTATTTGCCCATTTACCATCATTTGCATACATTGTGTCCCCAAATGCTACTTTAATCTTAACAGAGGAAAGAAATAATATTTACTGAGTCTCCTAATTTTGAAATATGTATTTACCTTATGTGTTCATACATAGTCTCAAGTATTAGGAGTCACAGATCATTATTTTTTTTATTCCCTACCATGTAAATTTTATTTATTTATGTACTTTTTTGTGGTAATGCGGATTGAAACCAGAAGCATTTTACCTCTGAGCTACATCCCCAGCCCTATTTTATTTTATTTTTTTTTATTTTCAAACAGGGTCTCACTAAGTTGCCGAGGCTGGCCTCAAACCTGTGAATCTCTTGTCTTAGCTTCCCAAATTCTGGGATTACAGGCATAAACCACCATTCCTGACTACCATGTACATTTTGTATTGATGCAACTACATATTTTGTTTTGGGTTTTTCTTTCTGGGATGTTGAATGTCGTGATCTAGAATGTTTGTATTTTTCTGCTGTTTTTCATTTTTTTCTCTTTAGTAAATGACTAAATCTTTCACCAAAGGATTGGGTTACATAAAACAGGCCAAGTAAATTCTATCTGCCATTCCTTTTGACAGTGATTATTCAAGGAATAAATATGAAATTCTGAAGCCAGATACATAAGAAGCCTTTTTCAAATGTTTTGCTCCTACATTTATTTTTGTTTCTGTGAATAACAGATAAAGAGCTCATTTTTCCCCTTTTTGACATGCTTAAAAATAAATACACTTATCTACTTGCAACCATAGCTCAGGCTATATAGAGAAGACTGGTCTGAGAGAACGAAGTGAAATACAAGAAAATCAGAGAGTAGAGATGGAAAGAGATCAGAGAGTAAAGATGAGATGGCGCTCAACTCCACAACTCCAATTTTTTCTTAAACCATGCATTTTCTAGACTTCTTTACAAATCCTTTAACAGGCTGTTGAATTCCATTATTTTTCTGCCTAAGCTAGTCAGAATACACCTACAAACAAGTATGTGTTAGCTGTTCTAAATCTTAACTAAAAATCATATTTTGTCAAAAACTTTGGTTACATACTTTGAAAATTTTAAAGTGTCCAGATTAGCACCTTTCCCTATCCAAGTTCTGATTAAATGAAGGAAAAGACAAAAGCAGATTGAGAAATAATCATATCACTGATGTGGTTGATATGGGAAATTCTAGCTTGCATGTTTGACAACAGAGTTTTGAAACCACACCCCAGAATTGGATAAATTTATGGGTAAGGGATATGCTGGACCTTTGTGTCTTTCTGGATAGATCCTGCCTCTTTTAAAGTTGCAGAATAATCTAACAAAGAAAGTGGTGAGCTTTAGAGGGTAGCCTAACTCCAGAGAGAAATGAGAAAGGATGACACTACCCATATTCTCTCCCAAATGCGCTATTGTGGCAATTCCTTCTGAACAGAAGAAAAAATGGTGGTGGTGGTGTGGGGTGGGGAGGGGAATGGTAAAATAAGATAAAAAATGTTACACTGATAGGTGAGTTCCCAATGGAATGAATGGTCATGATTGGTAATAAGTCTTTCTTCCTAACACATCTAACTAAAAGTGAATGAAACTTATCATTAAAAACTGGATTTGATGTAACAGAAAGTAGCATTTTTTAAAAATACGAAATGGCAGAAAGTTTGTTTAAAAGAAAGTTTGATGTTATTTAAACATGACATTTCCTCTGTTATAAAATTCTACTTTTGAAGCCAACATGTCCAGCATAATTTAACTCATTTCATAAGCATGCTTTTGCATCTTAATTTTGTAATAATTTCAAACATGAACTTTAGGATGAGAAAGAACAAATTTCAATAGAAAAAAAATCAATTTTAGACTTTATATGCTGATCAGTTTATGATAAGCAAATAGCAATTTGGAAATATTGGGACCTTAGTCTTACCTTCAACTTTAGGTAATACTTAATCATAAAATGTCTCTACCCCACTAAGAGAAATTACATTTATGTCTTAATATTCCATATTGTTTCTCTTTGCCTACATGCATTTATAACTATAAAATCGATAAAAAATGGATAACAACAATTCCTACTATAAATTGAGTTTTCTAAGACAGTGCTAAAATCAAAAAGCTCTTCCTAGGATTCAAAAGAGTGGTCCTGGTTTTATTTCCATTTGCAAATAGGAGGAAAGTCTCACCATTTGTGCTTCTGTCTTTGCCCCACTATTTTTCCTAATTCATAATTAATAAACTTTTGTATTAATAATTCAACACAAATACATTCAATACAATTTTTGAATTTTACTCAGGAGCAGGCAAATGCAAATTTGAGTCGGTAAGATACAGTAATTTTCATAAATTTCTCCCACATCTAACAAACCGTAGGCAATATTTATTAGACATGTAACCTTATACATTATAAAGAATTGAAAATTTAGAAACAGTCATTTGAAAATTATATTCTGTCACTCTCCATAATCACTCAACAGCAAAATAATGGAAACACATTTGGTTATGCTGAAGTTTCAAGTTGGTCAGAAGTTGAAGTTATTTATGCAAGGCACTTGTACTTCTTTTTAATTGTGCATATATATATTACATATATATCTTATATAGTTATATATCTTAACTATGGTATGTGGGCTAAAGTCTTAAGCAGCTACTTTTTATGGCGGTGGTTAATGTAGACTGACTTTTCCAAGAGATTAGTAAAAGGAAATATCCCCTTTCTTCATATGGATTCTGAGTGTTGCAGTATTAAAAATCACCTTCCAAAGGAAGAACCTCCATCTAAATTGTAAAATAAAGGAAAGTTGTCAATGAAAGTATCCAAATGAGTTTTACATATGCTATCGTCTTGATCTTTACTTCTCAATATGACAAAAATATTTGTTGATAATTATATATGTCAGTCACTTTTGTTTTCTGGTCATATGGCAAATAAAGATGTGCAACAAATTCTTTGTAAATCTTAACCTTTACGCAAAATTTAAAAATTAAGGAAAAATTGTATCCTCTAGTAATTTATCAAGAGTAAGAACAATGATATAAATTTCATTTTAATGTAATCACTCCATATTTGTGCTTTTAAATTACTACTACTATTTGAAATACCAACTAGCTTAGTCCAATGATGAGCATAAAAGCAGTGTATGGAGTGACATAAAGATTTTGAGACTCACCATAGTCAAGAACTATGCAAAGTTAAGAAATAGCTTATAAGCAGAAGAAGCTCTTACAATGACACTTCATGAAATTTTCAGAGGTTTTTCTTACAATGGACTTTCAAAATCTTCCTATTTCTTTTCTTTTTTTTTTTTTTGCAGTACCGGGGATTGAACCCAGGGGCATTCTACCTCCTAGCTACACCCCCAGCCATATTTTTTATCCTTTATATTGAAACCTCACGAAGTTGCGGAGGGCCTCACTAAGTAGCTGAGGCTGGCCGCGAACCCGGATCCTCCTGTCTCCGCCTCCCAAGTACTGGGATTACAAGCGTGCGCCACCATGCCCGGCCTTCCTATTTCTTTTCAAAGGAAATTTTAATGAAGCAAGCAAGAAAATAAACAGAGTCAATTTTTGTATGTTAACCACTAGAGACTATTTCCATCTACTAGTTTTTTTCAAAAGTCTGTCCATTATGTGGTTCTTGACATCATTTGTCATTTAATGAAAAAGTTAATTTACTTCCCTATGACTAGGATCAACAAAAATGATTTCTAAATAGAAAAGAATAACAAAGGCAATAACAATAACATATCACACACACACACACACACACACACACACACACACGCACACACGCACACATGTCATACATAGATTCCCCCTCCAGCACTGAAGGTTCTCTACTCTCTTTAAGCAGCAGTCATTTTAGATTTCAGCTAGTGCCCTTACTGAAAGTCAAATTAGATACTACCCTGATGTCCTCTTTATTATATTATAGATTTATTATTAAAACAATTTCAAGGAATGATATTTTTCATCAAGCTTTAAAATATTAGTTTCCATTTTGCCTCAGAATAAGATGTTTTATTCATTGGCAAAATTCCCAGCTCAATAATATAAAGGGAATAAATTATGTACTTTTGGATGGCACGTTAGCAGATTCTTAATTAAGAAATGGTAACCATCATCTAAGGGGACACATTTTATTTAGCAAGTAAAAGAACAGATCCATTAACCCCCATAAATTCCAAGCTTTAGCACCAGGGATGAATTTAAAATTACTCTTATTTTTTTCACCATGTAAAAGAAATAACCTGAGAATATTAAGAAAAAGAATCAAAAGAATTCTCCTAGTTATGAAGATGTAACAAACATTTTGAATATTTAAATACAAAATGTGAAAAATATGAACACAATGATTAGGTAGCATGTTTCATTATTAAATAAATAGTGAGTTTCTAGAATCTTAAAGCAGTTTAACACACTGCAGTGTTTAAGATAGATTTTGAACAAGCAAGAGTTTTCTTTTTTTTTAAATATCTGCATCCTTATAATCAGAGACCAACCACTTGATCGAATAGCAAATGCTCTAGTGATGAGGCAACCCCCTAAAGTGGGTGGAGTATATTAAAAATTTGCTTCTGATGGTCATTCTGAAATAGTTATAACTATGCCTAACAGAAAGAACACAAAGGCGGTAAAGTCTCGAATGGAAAAAGAAGAAAAGAAGCATTTAATTGCACATTTTATGTCTGTTGTATATCGAGTCAAACTAAGATAGAAACTGATATTTTGATAAAGCAAAATGAGTTAAAATATGTATGTATTAAACATATCTGTAAACATTTCTGAAATTTTTAGAAGAAACAGCTATTTATAATCCATATTTTCAGATTGAAAGTCAACTGTACGTTGAAGTCGACATGTGAGGCATTTATTGATTGGTGACATTATGGTACAAGTGATTTTCTTATATTGTGAGTGTGTGTGTGTGTGTGTCTGTGTGTGTGTGTGTGTGTGTGTGTGTGTGTGTGTTGCACTTGGGATTGAATTCAGGCATGTTCTACTACCGAACTACATGCCTAGCCCTTTTTGTTTTGTTTTATTTTGCTGTGGGTTTTTTATTTATTTATTTATTTTTTTAATACTGGGAATTGAACCCAGGGGCATTCTACCTCTGGGTTACAACCCCAAATGTATTTTATTCTTTATTTTGACACAGGGTCTCACTAAGTTGCTGAGGACCTCACTAAGTTGAAAAGGCTGGCCTCAAACTTGTGAGCCTCCTGTCTCAGTCACCCAAGTATTGGGAGTATAGCTATGAGCCACAGCTCCCAGAATGATTTGCTTATTCTTGAGTTAGAGTTGATTAGCTGTTCAAAGTCTTTCTAAAGATATGATACCTATTCTTTAAAAAAAACTAATTTGTGTGTGTGTGCATGTATGTGAATAGAACTGATGATCTCCTGAATGCTAGGTAAGTCCTCTACCACTGAGCTACATGCCTCTCCTAGAAACTGTGTATTAAACAACCATTGGCCTGTGATTCATAAGCAAAGATGGTTACATGTCAATGATTCAATAGTAGTCCTAGGCATTGTCTGGGAAAAACTCAAGAAAATGTCAGTAAAAATCTAGCATAGGTGAGTTTTCCTTAGTAATAAAAGGCAAATTGACTTAGAGACAAAGTACACTTAAAAATATATAATCATGCCCGGTGTGGTGGCGCACGCTTGTAATCCCAGTACTTGGGAGGCTGAGACCGGAGGATCCGGGTTCACGGCCAGACTCAGCTACTTAGTGAGGCCCTCCGCAACTTAGTGAGACCCTGTCTCAAAATGAAGAATAAAAAATAGCGCTGGGGGTGTAGCTTGGAGGTAGAATGCCCCTGGGTTCCATCCCCAGTTCCGCCAAAAAAAAAAAAAATATATATATATATATATAAAATCATGAGTACCTATATTTCTAAGCCAGTTTAAATAAATACTTCTGTTGGCATATATATTTAACTAGTTATAATACTGGGAAAGAAGACTTGTTCAAATTAAGCTCCTACATCTTTCAAAAATCATACAATCTTATCTTTCAAAAATCATACTGACTCTTAAATAGTATTCGAATGTTACCTACTTTAATCATATTTTTCCAGTTTTGTAAGTCTCTTAAACATTAAAAAATAATTGAGATAGTTATTTGAACAATAGAAATTTAACAAAAAACATAAAGTGCATATTCCTAATTTTCATGCATGTATGAAATTTTATAACATTTGTAGTGGTTTACCTTATTTTAATAAATGACTAGAATATTACTTTATTGTGATACAATTATATAGACATATATGAACAAGAATTTGGAAACTGATAGAAATTATTTACTATTTAAGGGAGGCTAAAAAGAGTTTGGAAGAATTCCATCTCTTTCAATTTCACGGAATAGCTTGTGAAGTATTGGTTTTAGTTCATCTGTGAAGGTTTTGTAAAATTCGGCTGGAAAACCATCTGGACCTGGGCTTTTCTTTGAGGGAAGACTTTTTATTGCTGTTTCTATCTCTGTGTTTGCTATTGGTTGATTCAGTTTTTCTGTATCCT
>PVJS01009471.1:0-50282 GCA_004027185.1 Glis glis
TCAAATTGTACTACAGAGCTATAGTAATAAAAACAGCATGGTATTGGCACAAAAACAGACACATAGACCAGTGGAACAGAATAGAAGATACAGAAACAAGTTCACAAACTTATAGTCAATTGATTTTTGACAAAGGTGCTAAACACATACGTTGGAGAAAGGACAGTCTTTTCAACAAATGGTGCTGGGAAAACTGGTTCTCTACCTGTAGAAAAATGGGACTAAATCCTTACCTCTCACCCTGCACAGGAGTCAACTCAAGATGGATTAAAGACCTGGAAGTTAGACCAGAGACTGTGAAATTATTAGAAGAAGGCATAGGTTCAACACTCCAACATATAGGCACAGGTAGAAACTTTCTCAGCAAGACCTCCAAAGCACAGGAAATTAAAACAAGAATTAATAAGTGGGATAGCATTAAACTACAAAGCTTCTGCTCATCAAAGGAAACCATCAAGAGCCTAAAGAGAAAGCCTACAGAATGGGAGAAGATATTTGCAAGCTATTCCTCTGACAGAGGTCTAATATCTAGGATATACAAAGAACATAAAAGGCTCTACACTAAGAAAACAAATAATCCGATCAAGAAGTGGGCAGCTGCAATGAATAGACACTTCACAAAAGAAGAGATACAAATGGCCAATAGATACATGAAAAAATGTTCAACATCATTAGCAATCAGGGAGATGCAAATCAAAACTACTCTAAGATTTCATCTGACCCCAATAAGAATGGCAATCATTAAGAAGTCAAACAAAAACAAATGTTGGCGAGGATGTGGGGAAATTGGGTCTCTTCTACACTGTTGGTGGGATTGCAAGCTAGTTCAACCACTATGGCGATCAGTGTGGAGATTCCTCAGAAAACTGGGAATGGACCCACCATATGACCCCGCTATACCACTACTGGGTATCAAACCAAAGGTATTGAAACCAGAAAACTACAGTAATATATGCATACCCATGTTCATAGCAGCACAATTCACAGTGGCCAAGTCATGGAACCAACCTAGGTGTCCATCAACAGATGAGTGGATTACAAAATTGTGGGAAATACACACAATGGAATTCTACTCAGCAATAAAGAATAACAAAATAACATCATTTGCAAGAAAGTGGAAGGATCTGGAGAACATTATGTTAAGTGAGATCAGTCAATCACAAAAAAAGAAAGGACATATGTTTTCATTAATATGCACAACCTAAGGAGTAGTAGGGTCACAAGAGACTCTGGTTGATAATAGAGAACCCTCAGCAGAACAAGGGAAGTGGTACAAGGGAAGGGGGAGGGCAAAAAAGAAGGGAATTAATGGAATTACTATCAAAAATAATATGTATATGTGAAAATATACCAATATCATTCTTGGTACTTCATACGGGTGGGGGGAGGTGGGGATTACTAAGAGCTGTGTGCATATATGTTAACATCAAATAGATATTCATTGCAATGTAAGACTTCAATGCACAAATAAAAGCATGTTAAAAAATAAAAAAATAAAATGTTGAGTTTAAGGTGGGCATGGTAGACACACCTGTAATCCAAGTACTTGGGAGGCTGAGTCAGGAGGACCACAGGTTTGAGGCCAGCTTCAGCAACTTAGTGAGACCCTCAGCAATTTAGAAAGACACTGTTTTAAAATTTAAAAATATTTAAAAAAATAATATTGGGAGTGTAGCTCAGAGGTAGAATGCCCCTGGGTTTAATCCCCAGTACAAATAAATAAATAAATGATAAATAAATAAATCTTTTGAAGGACTTAGAGGATGGATTGGAATCATAGAGGTAGGAGTCTTGTCAGGAATTAATTATAATACTCCATATAAAGACTTAAGAAAATGAAAATATATATTTTAGAAAAGCAAAGTTTATAAGGGACAACAAAAGACTAACAATAGTCAACTCAATATTGAAGAAGAGCAAAGTCAAAGGACTGACACATTTGTCAAGACTTACTACACAGGTACAGTAATCAAGGCAGTGTGATATCAATGAAAGAGAAGACAAGTAGACACGTAGATCAATAGAACAGCATAATGAACCCAAAGGCAAATCTACACAAATCTGGTGAACTGATCTTTGACAAAGGAACAAAGTTAATTCAATGAAGAAAGGATAATTTTTTTCAACAAATGGTGTCAAACAACTGAACATCCACATGCAAAAAAACTGGTGGATAAACAGACCTTATATCCATTTAAAATCAACTCAAATATTTCATAGACCATTTTAAATGTAATGCACACTTACCTAAGTGAATGTAAAATGCAAGATTAAAAAACTCCTAGATGAAAACATAAGAGAAAATCTAGATGACCTTGGATTTGGCAATGACTTTTTAGACATAACTTCTAAGGAAGAATCCATGGAAGAAAAATGTTAAATTTAATTAGAAAAGTAACTTTCACTCTGAAAGATACTGTCAAGATAATGAGAAGACAAACTACAAATTGGGAGGAAGTATTTACAATAGGCATATCTCATAAAGGACTAAAATACAAAATATGCAAAGACCTCTTAAAAATTCAACAGTAAGAAAGCAATAATATGCTAATGCACACAATGTGTATACACAAACTTATCAGAGTCAATCACTATGCTGAGCACGGAAAGGAGGGAAGGGGAAGGGAATAGTGTGGGATTTGAGGGAGGGCTAAATGAGCAATGTGTGCATGCATGCTTCTGATACCCTGACACTTATCAAAATGTATAACTACAATGCACTAATAAATGTAATAAATAAAAAAGAAAGCAATAACCCAATTTAAAACTGGGAAAGAGACTTAAACAGACACTTTACAAATGAAGATGTAAAGAGGGCCAATAAGAATATGAGAAGATGCTCCACATTGTATGTCATTATGAAATTACAAATTGAAGTAACAATGAAATACCAGTATATACCTATTAAAATGACTAAAACCCAAACTACTGAAGACACCAAATGCTGGGAAGGACAGAGAACAACAGGGAGGTTCACTCATTGCTGATGGGAATGCAGTATGTATGATGCAGTCACTTGGGAACACAATCTGGCTCTTTCTTGTAAGGCTAAACAATCTTATCCAGCAAATATGATCCCTGATACTTAATTAAATGAATTAAAAACTGACTTCCACACAAAACCTGCATATGGATGTTTTATAACAACTTCATTTATAGTTGACAAAATTGGAATCTCTAGAAATGTCCTTCAGTTGGTGAATAAACTTTGGCACATCTATATAATGGACTGTTATTCAGCTCTAAAAGCCACAAAACACATGGAAGAATTTAAAGAAAGTATCGCTAAGTGAAAGAAGCAAATCTGAAAGTACTAAACAATTTATGATTGTAATTATGTGAAATTCAGAAATAGGCAAAACTATGGAGACAGTGAACGTATCAGTGTTTTTTAGGAATTTGGGGCAGGAGAGAGGGATTAGTAGAGAGAAGGGATGCACAGGGGATGAAAGGCTATGAAATTATTCTATTTAATGCTATAACAGGTGCAAGTCATCATTTATAAAAACATATAGAACTCTCAACACCAGGTGTGAACCCTAAAGTAAACTTTGGACTTTGGGCAAAAATGTTGTTGTGTCAATGTTGGTTCATTGATTATAAGGGATGTTGGTGGCATATGGGGATTTCTGTGCATGTAGGGCGGGAAGGGTCTACAGGAACTTTTTCTACCTTCTGCTAATAGTTTTTGGGAACCTAAAACTGCTCTAAAAATAAAGTCTATAAAAGAAAAGATCAAGCTGATTCATGACATTTGTAGCCCTATATGGATAGACCAGTAGGATGTATTTAAGAAGCACAGTTTGAGAGCCAGAATAATTTATTTAAAAGGAATTATGTTTCTCCACTCACATTTCCTAAACAATCTTAAATAATTCCAATTCATGAAACAAAACGACACTTGTAAAATCTGTTTTTCCATTCTTCAATTCCTCTGCACCCCAAGTGACTCTGAAAATCCTCCCACAGTACTTCCTTTCTGCCAAATGCTGCATTATTTTTCTTCTCCCCCTCCTCTCACCTCCTTTCTAAGACCCCTTTGTATTGTTCAGTGAACTTCACATTGAGAAAGCAAGATACCCTTCCCTTCAAGAGGAAGTGGAAGGGGTGAATGCTTTGTTTTTTTTTAGAGGGACAAGGTTGTGTACTTTCATAAGAATTATTTTTGCCTTGTCATATAAGAAATAGAAGTGTCATGACTCTGATTTATTGGATGTAGAGAGGGGAAAAATGTGTCACCCAAAGACTTCAGGCTTTTGCAGTCATTCATTTAATATTGACTGAACCAAGCGCCAGATGCACTCTCCACCTACAGTCAGCACCTCTCTCCTTCAAAAGCAATGCTAGTCTGTCCTATGATGCATTTGAGTAAAAAGGCAACTATAGCAGAGCATAAGTATAATAATAAGGGAGCTACAAGATTATATGTAAGCAGAGATATGTTAAGAAAAAATGAGTAGATTGTAATATTTTTGAAAAGCCTATGAGCTATTCAAAAGAAGTGTCCACTAGGCTGTTGAATACATAATGAAGCTTAAGGTCTGTGATGGGATAATAAGTTAAAAGGTAGGAAAAGCCATGGTATTGAGCGAGAGAACTAAGAAACCATATGTGATTGTGCCCAGTTAATGATTCTCCTCAGTCCTTGCTTTTCCAAGTGGAAAAATTTCATGTGAAAACTCAAGTGAGAATGTAAGAGGTGTATTTAGGGAAGTGAAGGCACAGTGTAAAGAAGCCCATGATATAAAGAAGTATGTTTGTGTGTGTGTGTGTGTGGGTTACGTTCCAGAGAAAAATGTCTGGAACTGGTCACTTTCCAGAGTGTACAATGGTGGGGAGTTTCCCACCTGTCAAGTTCTATTCAGCCTGGAATCTTTAACTCCTAATGCATATGCATGTGGTGGAGTCATTTTCTCTGGTAGTGCCACACCCTAGTGGTTGTTCTTGGAGAGGGTCTAAGTGAGGCCCTGCAAGGGGTTTGGCCTTCTGTTATCCATAACCATTATAGCTATTTTCATTTAAAAGGGCCTGTTTAACATCTTTCCTTACATACTTGAAGGTCTCATTTTACTCTATCTGCTCATCTCGGCCGGCCCATCTTGTTGACTGCCTGACCTGATCAGATGATAGGGGCATATCATGAAAACCTTAGAAAGCAACAGTGCATGAGCTACAGTGTGTGGAAAAAAGAGTCACAGAAGCTGTGAGCAAGGGATACAGTTTTTTTTTTTTTTTTTTTTTTTGCGGTACCGGGGATTGAACCCAGGGGTGTTCTACCTCCACGCTACACCCCCGGCCCTATTTTTTTTTATACTTTATTTTGAAACCGGGTCTCATGAGGATGCAGAGGGCCTCACTAAGTAGAGAGAGAGAGCGAGAGAGAGAGAGAGAGAGAGCGAGAGAGAGAGCTGAGAGAGCTGAGGCTGGCCGCGAACCCGGCTCCTCTGGCCTCCGCCTCCCAAAGTACTGGGATTATAAGCGTGCGCCACCACGCCTTGCCGGGATACAATCTTTTTTGGTCAAGTTCTGACTACTGTTTATGATAAAAGAAATATAACTGAAAGTTGCCCTTGAATTTGTCAGTTAAGAGAATACAGGTCCCCTTAGAAAAACCAGTGGAGTGGTGTAATGAAGTCAAATAAAAAATTAAGGAGAGGTGAGAAGGAAGTGAGGGTGAACCAGCCAAGAATAGCTAGCTGCAAGTAAAATGAAAAAAAGTAAGAGAATTAATGGGAATTCAGACCTGGCTATCTTGAGTAATAAATGATCACTAGCCAAGTGAGAATTTTAAGGATATGTGCTATGAGATTTCAGACACAGGAAACATTTTCATAGACTGAAGTAATCAGGAGAGAATTGTGAATTGTTTTACTCACTGAAGAATTAGAGGATTTGGAGTTTTGAAGAGGAGAAAAGAGAAATTTGGAGCAAAAATTGAAATTCAAGACCAGGCAGGAGAATGAGTAGTCAATTGTGTCCTTAACATTACAATGGAGGATTCATTGTGCTTTTCTCTATACACTGCTGTTAATTCCACTTAACAGCCAGAGGCAATAACATGATTGCCATCAACTGATAATTACTTTGGTTTAACTCAATAATCATTCTTTAAAAACCCTTATTATATTTAGTATTGATTTGCATCCTTGTTAATTGTCTCAGTAGACAATCATGGCTGTCGTTTTCCATGAAACATAAAATGTTCTCTTGGCCCTTGTGTTCCTTTATGTCCAGGGTCTCTAATGAATGAACAAAGACAGATGTAGAAATTTACTTCTTGACTTATGAATGGATAAAGGAGAGAGAAAATTAATTTTATCTGGTATTTAGCATTGAAGTTTAATTTCAAGAAATCACATGTCTTTATTAAAACATAAGTTTAAAAAGTAATGGAAATGTGTATTAATTGGCTTTAAGTTATGTGAGTTTAGTGTGTTAGTAATAGTATTGCAATTAAATCCAAAAATTACAATAATATTCAGAGTCTCCTAGAAGCTATAATTTTAATATTTTAATTATTCTTTTTCTGAATTTAGGCAAGTCATTTTATCATTATAAATGGAATTGCTTGTATCAGAAGTAACAAAAGGACATTCTGTTTTAAAATGAAATGCAACAATCCTTTCTCTACCACTTACTTTCTACCTAGAGATATTGAAAATAGTCAATACATAAACATCCAGAGGTAATTTTGATAATTGGAATCTACTATCTAGATTATAGGAACCTGTAGCAAATGTTATTGTCCATAATATTACCTCACAGTCAGGAAATATTTGTGTATCATTCTAAACTAAAGGCTTTTGAGTTTTTGGGAATGGAAAATAAACTGAATGAACACTCTTTATCTTGTATACAGAAAAATGTAAATTCCAATTACCAAAATTATTATTAATAAACTCCAAGGGATGAATACGTAGAGAATTTAATGTCCAGGGAGATGAAGTGACCAGTCTCAGATAACACAAACTCACAGTCTCTGATTAATTCTCTATGTCTTCCTCTACTGTTACTGTTCTGGATTGGTTTCCTACATACCGAGGTATAGAATCCTCATTATCTAGCACTACATTACAAAGAATTTTATTTAAAATAGAAAACACTAAAGTTTTCTTTTGATTGTTTCTTTTCTAAAAATAGATTTTATATATCTTATAATTGCTATATCCACCTTATACTTAGTGCTCTTACTGTAGAGCATTCTTAAATATCACACTACACAAAATGGTAGGATAATTCTTTATCACAGGGAGAAATGCTCCATTCGATTTCCCTGGTATGCCTGTTATTTTTCATCTAATTGCTTCATATTTAATGTTATTTTAAAACAGCAAGTTGGCCATCACCCAGAAATAACACGGATGGTTGCACGTAAATATATCTCATATAAAAATTGCATCCTCCCACCCAAAACCAATCCAGACTACACGGTTCTCAAAGTTTGGAAAAGCAAGATAAAAGCTGATGAGGAGAGTTTTGGAATGATTTCAAGCATTCTGCTACTTGTCAGAAACAACATCTCTTGAGATATTCCTATTTTAATGCTTGATGACTAGAATCTAGAATTATTACAAGTGTTACATATGAATGCTGTGAAAGAATACTAAGTACTGTATCAAGATAATCCACTTAGCAAGCCTATTTAGTAGAAAACAATGGAGGGTTATGAAATGTAAAATATTGCATTAATCTTCAAAATATATTTGGGTAAAGCAGAATAGGAAGAGTTAAAATAATCTTGTTTTATATGAGGAACCATAGATTTATTTAAATTATACCAACAAATTTGTGGTAAAACTTGGAATATGGTTAGTGTCTTTTCACCCTCAGTCTAGGTCAACATTATTAAAAATATTAAAATAGTTTAATAGTCCAGAGGCTTCTGTTGAGGGATTACTGGCCTGAGCAGGAGATAGCCAGTGGCTAGCGAGAGGTCCTGTGTTTTCATTGGTGACTACAGAGGGGTGTGGATAAAAACCTTAGAAGGGACACTCTGTACTCTTGATACTTTGATCCTGCAGGTGGTTAGAAGAGCAGATCAACTAAGAAACGTTTCCATTTGTTCAATCAAGCTCCAGATTCTGAAACTTTGCCATCTTTGCTTTCTTCCAATTCCATGTTTCTCCCTACTTCATCCTGGCATCAAATCAAGATAATCTTTCTGTAACCCTTTTCTTAACAGTTCCCCCCCCCTCTGATCTATGGTCTGCTTTCCTTAAAATATTTGAATATTGGTTAATTTCCAAGACCATGATGAATTAGATTAAAATATTGTTGCTGAAGTCTGATCCTTTATCTTGGATCTCACATTATTAATATTCAAGTGTATGATCTAAAATATAGTAGAGAATGTGAAAAGGTGATTTTGATCATTATCATCAGGTGAAGGGGATTGGGAAAGGGATTAGAAATGGTCAATCCTAATAACTCAGGGTTTTTTTTAAGGCAAAATGTTATATTGCAGGCCAAAGTCAGAGTACTGATGCACGTAATTAACTCTTAATTCCACTGATTTAAAGTATCTCATGTTTCCAACTTTGTACTGGAACTTTATATGTATTGTCACATTTAGCCTTCCCAGCAGGTCTAAGAAGTAGGCCTGATTGCCCCATTCACAGATCAGGAACTTGAGACAGAGAAAAGCTAATTAGATTTCTCAAGGTTATGTCACAGGGTAAAGGTTATGTCATCATCTGGGTTTAGTGGAATCCAATGTTATCACCTGCCTTCTACTTGGTCATGACACTAACTCATCTTTAAATGTGACTGTAACTCTTTTCTAATAGGACTTACACTTATCCATTAAACCAAATAATCTCTATATTTCTCAACAAATAGAAGTTTATAGAAATGAGAATTCCCCTTCTCATCATGCCTCTATTTTTCTATATTTTCTTTTTTGGAATGCTCAAAACAATAGTAGAGACAAAGTGTTAAAAAATTCAAATTTTACTTAAAATATTTATCATGTCATTTTCTTTAGTAATGTATAATTTGTAAATAATTCTTTAGTGAAAATTTGCTTTTATAATTTTTCCCAATTTCTATTTACTTTAATTTTGTTGACCTGTCTTCTAATCAACTGCTAGAGCTGATGTTAGGTGGGCAGACAGTTCACTCTAAAGCCTTTATCTGTACTTCTGACAGTTATAGAATGAAAACAAGAAATCTTAGTAGCCACCATTTATTGCCTACTCAAGGTAGAAATTCTTTCCTCAGAAGTCTTCTGGACAGGTAGCACTCAAACCCATGTTGGTTGCTCTGATTGAATGGAATCTCATTGTCTTTTAGCAATATTGTTTTTCCTGCTACAGCCTAGAAACAACTTTGTAATATACCTCATATTTTATTCTTCTGGTATCCCAGTACACAAAACAAATTCCTTTTTTATAAAATATCTTCAACATATAAAAGTAGCTATACTGGTTCTTTATGGTTCTTTTATTCATTTCTTTTTCTTTCTTTCTTGATTTGTGTCCCAGTACTTGGAAGATGGAGACTAGAGGATCTGGGTTCGCGGTCAGCCTTAGCTACTTAGTGAGGCCCTCCGCAACTTTGGGAGACGTGGTTTCAAAATAAAGTACAAAAAATAGGGCCGGGGGTGTAGCTTGGAGGTAGAATGCCCCTGGGTTCAATCCCTGGTACCGCAAAAAAAAAAAAAAAAAAAAAAAACAGAGAAGACTGCTCTTAATATGAGGGAATCAAGAACTTGAGACTGAAAAAGAAGCCAAAGGACGTCACATCTGTGCTAAAGAGAATCACTGATAACTGCTTTCTTGATGTTGACACTGAAATTTTATTCTAGTACTGTTTAATATCTATTAGTATTGTATTAACCTTATCAGACTTTTAGTTCTTATTGAATTTGAAATACTTTTGCAATTGGTGAAATTAAAAATACATATACTTGAGAATTACTTTTATTTTTCTGAATTTCAGAAAGTTAGATCCATCATTCCAACAAACTGAGTGATCTTTTGTTTGCTCTGCTACTTAAATTTGAATAATACCATTCACTTTCTGGCTATAAGGGGAAAAAAGTAAAAGAATTTGAAATAACTTAGTCTCATACTACTTTTTAAATGCTTAGACCAGAAAAGAGTGGAAGTAAAATTGTGAACTGAATTTTCTAAAACTGAGCCTTTCTGTATTCCAGGAAAGTAACACCAAACTGTGTGCCATATCTTAACTCTCCCAGTCACAAAACTGGGAAGAATAACCAGTAGGCAGAGTCAGAATTCATCCTGTCAGCTTGCATATTACAAGGAATTCCTAATCCTCATTGCATTTTCCATGAAATAATGTTGTTCTATTTGATATGTAGCTTTTAAACAGATTTCCTGAGTGATAATTCATCAGAAAGGCATTCCCTGGCCAGCCCTTTATACTTCTACCTTTTATCCCACCACCTTGATTTATTCATCTTCAGAGTAATCGTAGCCACCATCACAGGGCATTTGTTTGTTTACTGTGTGTTTTCTCCCAGCAGAATATCAGCCTCCTGAGAGCTCTTTCATTCACTCTAGTCCCCTGCTTATTGTCATGACCATTATGAACATTATTGAGCAAAAATAAATAAATAAATAAAAAGCTATTTTCTCCATTGAAAGTGAAAAATATGTCAGTGAATTAATAAGTACAATTTATAGATGATTGCTTGTGTTTCATTTCACTTATTACAGTATGTGAAATCTCAAGTAGTTAGACATAAAGATTATGGAAAGATTGAGAAACAAATCAGATTTACATTTTGATTCTAATTATTCACTTGCACTTTAGAGTAATGAATAGAATTAGGACTTTCATATGCATTCATAGGAGCATATGCATCTCTGCATCTGTTTCTTTTCCTTGTATTAATCTTTCGTGTCGCTATATTTATTTCTGAGGTTTAAATGGTTTTTGTGTAGGCGTGAAAGACTATTCAGTGCATCAAGAAGAAGAACTCTTTTGAGATGTCTGATGAAATGTGACAAATTCTGTGGATCAGCAGTCTACAATTGAATTTCTGATTCAGGAATGGAGTCAAGCCAAACCATCTAAATGTGCAAAATAGCTTTCCCTTCTCTTTCCTTCCATTAGCATGGCAGTTGGCCTTTGGGCTGCATATGAACGTTACTATGTTTAAACTCCTAAGTATAAAAATGGTTTATGGGGGTTTTCAATACAAGTATAAAAATTATATACATTTATTAATATCATTATTTTATGCTTATGTTTACCTCCAAGCTCATCTGCTGTGTGGAAAATAAACCTCTGACAATGAATGCAGATGGAGCAAAGGGCTCTTTGTAAAGAATCTGGTAAATCAAGTTGGAATTCCTAGGTGGAGACTGGGTGACATCACTGCTTTTCTGACATGGATTTCTCACCCTACCTTACTTTTCACTTATTGCTGAGTGTACTTTGACCATCTTTCCCACGCATTTCCCCACCTTTTCTGCATTCAAACTAGGCCATTGTAATTGCTGCCATACTAAACACAAGTGCTTTGCTCACCAGCCGTGCAAGAGAACACTGAAGTTGAAGTGGCAAAAATGAACTGAGAAGTAAGGAGGGAGAGAGGGAAGGAAAGAGAAACAAAAAGAGAGGGGGAAAGGATGCATAGGAGGAAGGCAGAAAGGAAAAAAGGAGAGAGGGTGGGAGGCAGGGGAAAGGAGAGAGAGAAAAGAAGTGAGTGGGCAAACAAAGGATAGAGAAAAAGAGGAAAGGGGAGAAAGAAGATAAAAAGGATAAAAGAAAGAGAAGCAGCAAAAGAGAATAAAGAAAGGAGGGAGTGAAAGGAGATTAACAATATTTTTTCGGTTTACTTTTTTTGCTTAAACATACTAAACTTGGCCAGCTGACTTTCAACTTCCACATGGTTATAGTTGAAGATACTTACCACTAAAGACTTTTAATGAAGAGGATAATATTTCAAATAAAGCACCACACAAGTTGAATTGATGGTGAAAGATCCAATTAAATAAATTCTTCTAATTTGGGGAACAAAAAGGAGTGCTTGCACATGACGCATGAGTATGCTTGCATGTATTGAGAAAGAGAGTTTGCTAAATTATGCTACCTTTATTGCGCTCTTCAAATTGTTAAAATAATAACTTTTAAGAAGAGTAAAAATAAGGTTTGTTAAGAAATCATGGTTTTATTACTTAATAGTGCTATTATGTTTAGTTTCTCACATATCATGAAGTATATCAAATTATATTATCAAGCATTCGACCATACTCACTTTTAACCTTTGTTTCCTTGCTCTAACTAATTAATTATGACCATTTATTTATCATTCATAAAGTATTTGAATGATACTTTGTAAAGTATCTGAAAAATATTTCTAAGGCCTTATATATAATATCTATCTATATATCTGTATCTATGTATTTAAATTACTTTAAATACTTGAAATCCATTATTTAGTTCATAATTATTTGGGTTATTTTTCTCTAAACTATGACATGATTGAATTGGCTGATTACTCATGAATATGAGAAATTGTAGCAAGGTAAAGAAATAAATACATCGAGATACATCTGCAGACGTTTTTATCAGTAGAAATAGAGAGTAACTTACTATTCACATTTCAAAAAGAGCAGTTTGTCTTGAAATACCTGAAGCCATTAATGAGTTTGAAGTTCATGATTAGACTATTTTGGTTTTTGGGGAAATGTGAATTCAATATTGTTTCTAAAAGAAATTTCAGACTTATCAACTCTGGAATGTTACAGAATTCCTTAGAAAACTGAGAGAAAGCAAGCTTGGAGATAGGACTGTATGTGTGCAAGTTCTGCATTGCCATTGACACCTCTGACTGCTGAAGCTTGCTGGAAATAACTAAAACAAAGAGTGCATTTAACACTCTGTACAGCAGCATAGCTGAAAGTTTCCTGAGGTGTTAAAGAAAAGGCTGGCTAACTGTTATGCATGATGTCTAAAGGCAGTAACACTGCGTCTGACACCTGACCCATTTTTCTCACTTTGGGAACTTAAAATAAATCAACAGACTACATGGTTCCCCTTTTTCCTGGTTATTTGGAGTACATAATGAACAAGAGCTTACCTTCCTTTTAGTATTTAGCATGTCAACTTTTACAGTGAATTTTACTAGGTCAGTTGCTTCAATGAGACATTCCTTTGTTTTGGCATGCATCCCTATGTGGCATTTCTGATCTCTCTGTCTTCTCCAGGATGATGTCTCTCATCCGTCCTTTTTTTCTGAGTATTTATTGTATTTTATAGGCGTTTATATGAGCTTATTTATATTTTTTTCATTAGGGCAACTTTTAATAAAGAAGAAACATTTGTTACTTTGGAATTTGCTCTACTGAGGAAATATTTTTGTTCTTCAAATATTCCACAGTTTGTACTGGGGGAAAAAAGTAACACTTTGGGTTAGACTTAAAACATAATGCATTATCAATGAATGTCAGCACAGAAAGAATTAGCCTTCTGGGTGCACAGCTTCTTATTCTTGGCTTCCAGCAAGGGTTGATATTCTAGTTTTATTTTATAAGTTTCCCCAGCTGCTTTCCAAATCTGGGAAGGCAGCACCAGCCAGAATCTTCTAGTTTGAACACAGTATACTAAACACTTATCTGTTTGCCTTGAATAATTGCTACTAAATGAAACACAGAAAGTTTGATCTTTGGATTTTATTTCCAAAGGCTTCTTTTACACTTCAACAGAAAGGGTAAGGGGATCATATATACATTAGAGCTCTTGGGGACAACTGTTTTATGGATCAGAGAAATTTATTTAGCATTTTTCAGAACTAATGTTAGTGTTGAGATTGACTTATGGAACTGAGTTTTTATAATCCAATTACAGAAAGATTTCTTGGGAGAAGAAAGAATAGGTATAAAAATGTATAGCAGTTTTAATACTCAAATAAAATATTAAAGATTATTCTTTTCTGAAGTGAATATACATATGAATATATATTTCTATTTATTAATTATATATAAAATTCCAAACTATGATTTTGATATTTATATTCAGATATATTTCACATTAATTTATTAAAAAGAAACAATAAAATTATCTTGAGGTTTTATTTTGTTTAAGAATGATGTCTGAGTTTCCAAATTGCATCTATATTTTCCCTTTGAGAGTGATTTTCATGCTATAGTTAATAAGTCATACACATTATAATTTTCTCAAAGTGTTTTTTATGCATCAATCTTGGTGGTGAACAGTTGCCATTCAGCTTGAGTTACAAAAGACTATTTTCCCTTGTGTTCAGTTTTCAAAAAATTTTCCATTAGTTTATTAAAGACATCTATCAATATAAATGCTATGTCATACTGATCATGAAGTAGCCAGTGGGTTCTTTATTTTAAAAAGTCAACAACCATAGTGCATTTAAATTTCCATTTAATACTGAGTTAAATATATGTAGCAAGAGTATTTTTCTCATTAATCACTTATTTTTTGTAAATTCCAGTTGAAGACAGACTTTGTGGTCAGTGGAGTTCATAGTCCCTGGATGCAATTGCTTCATGAAGAAGTGTGACCAATGTAGCATCTCCTGGGCATATGGATAAGATAATTGAGATTAAAATTATTCTCTTCATATGAAAAGGAAACCCATTTAAATTTTTTGTGGGGGAATATTCATTCCCTCTTAGCTTTGGGGAAATTCAACTAATTATAGTAACTTTTGTTTTCATCAATTTCCACTTGTAGCAAGAAACTACAAGATTTTAAGTATGAAGCTGATAATGTGGATAACTAAAATCTCTCTGAGTTATAGAAACACAGAAATATCCTGGCATGCAATTAACTTTAAAGCATTTATGATCCTAAGGTAATGAAAAATATTCTGATAGAAGGTGCTGAGGTAGTGAAAGTAAGAAAAGCTGGGTTTCAAAGAGATCTGATAAAGTATCAACTGTTCAAACTTTCTCATTGCTATATGAGAATTCACAGTGTAACCTATCACAACAAACCAAACAGGTCATTACTTCTAAATACTATTATAGCAACTCTGAAAAATACAGTATTTTATTGATGAAGACAAATTATAAGCAATATAAAGTTGTTTCCTTTTTATTTAACTTCCTCTGACACAGGTCTTGGAAAGCATCCTTTTCCAGTCTTATTTAAATACCACTTCTTGTTCTCCAACTTATTCTGTGCATGAGGAATTTGGAGGTATTTACAGGTATATCACAAAGCTGTTTCTGTCCTCCTGGGAATCCATGCTTATGACATATATTATTGCAAGAATTTATTTTTTTTCTTAATAGGAGCTAGGAGAAAAGCATCTATTTCTTTATAAGCAATTTATGACTGTATTGTACAATTTCAAATGTCTGTGACAGCTGTTTCTCTAAGACAGACCATTAGAACAGAGCATCTCTATAAATCTCAGGTCCCAAGGAGTAGAGTTCTCATCTTGGGTAATTCAAATGTCAGTTTCTCAGTAACACTTCTCAGGAAACATTTATAGCCCCACAGTTAGCTTTGGATGTTGGGTTTGTAAAACTGGTGATTTTAATATGAAAAGGCTAAAATTGTTATCAAGTGAGGTGTTATTTGTGCAAATGTTCTGGTAACTGTTTAAAATATTTTAAGTTCTCTCTCTCTCTCTCTCTCTCTTGCAATAGTGTATATTCCGTTTATGGTGCAAACATAACTTCTACAAAGCATACTGACAGGTAAGTACACACATGGATTTCTTTTAAAAATAGTATCTGTTTCTACATAAATCTTTCACAAATAAAACTTTATTGTGTTCAACTTGTTTACATAGCTAAGCAACATACAGCCATTTATTGTTCAGACCTCAACTGGAGCAAATGAAGTAATAACTTACCTAGAGAATCACGTCAGCTTTTTTTTTTTTCTTTTCTTTTCCTAACTTGAATGTATCCAGAGTTAGAAAATGAGATATCCGGTATTCAGGTTCACTTGGCTCCAGGTTAATTAAAGGAGCTTTCAGTTCATACAATCTGCCTGAACAGTATTCCGAGAGCACTCTTTAGCCCAGTCCCAGTATCTGAACTCTCCCAGCAGAGTCTTGTTATTTATACACACATTGTCCTTTTCAAAACAAGCAGCCAGCTGGAATGATTCAAACCTCTGTTCAGCACACCGTTAAAATGCAGCTTCCTTCTCGGACACGAGAATTACACCGGGAGCAGACGGGTACAGCGAAAAGGCTGTGAGAACTGTAATCGCCGGAATGCCAGCTGCTCCTGCTCCTCTGTGGCTCTTGCTGCTGTGCTTCTGGTGTAGCTGGAGCCGGTCTCCCTCCCTCCCTCCCTCCCTCCCTCCCTCTTTCTCTCCTGGCTCCACAACTATAAAGGCAGCTCTGCCGGATTATGATTGGCAGAAACAGCCAATTCCTTCAGCTAATCATCCTCAAGACTTTCAAGGACCTGGAGCCTTGTGATGTCATCCAGTCAGTGGGATGTTACACTTGAATACATTCCAACAGAAGCCAATTCAGCGATCCGCTGCCTTCCTCTCGCACCACACTGATTGAAGAGATGCTTCTTGACGATCTGCATAATCTTGCACTGTACAGTTAGACTAGTTCCTATGAAATTCCACTTTGCAGCTATGACTTGGTATCCTAAGATTCTATGAGGTTAAAAAAAAGTTCAGGATGGGCTTTTCTGCTGTGAATGTATTCCTGTCAAACACAGGAATTGCAAGTTCAACAAAAGCCAGCAATGAGCAATAGGAAACTTGGAAAAATATTAGTGAGCTACCTAGTTCTAAAGTTCATAATATTGTACCCATAATAAATGTTAGAAGAAAGGAAAGAATATATATGTATGTGCATTACATACATTGCTTTCCTAATTAAGGTAAATTATGAATTATTATGGGAAAAATAGTCTCCATGTTATATAAGATGACCTGCTCTTTGTTTTCTACTAACTCATGCAAACTCATAAAGACTATAATATGCTTTTATATATTCTGTATAAAGTTCTTTGAACTTCTTTATGAGAAATACATACGAGATAGAAGTAAATTGCTTTCAAATGCATTCCTTCATTCCAGGCTATATGGTTCCCTGGACTCTACTTGATTCAATACTTTTTTTAGTCCCCATCATTTAACTTAGTGAAACAAGATGTGCTAAAGGGAGTTTGGTCCAAGACCACTTATATAAATAGAGAACACAAGCGGGATCTCAGTTCTTGGGAGGCCCAGACAGGAGGATCACAGGTTTGAGGCCAGCCTCAGTGACTTGGAGAGACCTTGTTTCAAAATAAAAAGTGCTGGGGGTATAGCCCAGAAGTAGAACACTCCAGCATTCAATCCCCAGTACCAAGGAACAAAATTAGCTAGAGAACAGATCTGCAAACTGTTTTGCAACTCCAAGTACCCCATGGATATGTGTCTTGGTTATAAATAGTTCTGCTTGGGAGTACTGGAGCAGTTTCGGTGAAGCCGCTTGACTGAAGACATAGGTGGGAGAAGTCTCCTAAAAGTCAGCATTTATTGATAATGCTCTTATAGATGAGTGGTTTCAATGCACCTAGTATTACTAGTGTTATACTGCACAAGGTTTTGAGGGTCACAAGTTACAGACTTAAGTCAGAAAGAGGAAAAAGACATCTAGTAATTTAGCAAGAGTGTCTATTAGTTATTTATATACACCATAAACCATGTGCCTATTAATTTTTTAGGTACACAGGTTAAAATATATCCAATGAAAAACTTATATTTTAGAAATCATCAAAGTCCAGGAGCTTCTTGCTACCTTTTAAGAACATTTGGAGTGCAAAGAACCCTTTGAAAATTAAGTCAGAATGCTCATAGTGACACACATCAAAATTTGAAAAAGATAAATAAGTTGCAATTAAATATTTCAACGTCATAGTAAAATAATTATTACTAGAAAGCATTATGCCAAACACTAAATGATGACAAAGTAAAATAAATTTTAAATGCTGATTTAAAATTCTGATTTTATATAGCTTTTCTTAATAATAATGTCTTCTTATTTAATCAAGTTTAGTTATTATTTTTAAGTTTTACCCTTACAAAAGTTACTTAAGTGAAAAGGAACAGTACTGCAAAATATTTGAGGTCTTTATCCTATTGGTATACTTCTATTTCACAACCCAATAAAGAATGCCTCTTTATCAAGGTAATTTCCATTATCAAAATTAAATGACAAGTAGTGATTCTGATTACAAAACTTAAACACATTAAAACATGGGGTATGTCTTTCACCTTCAGCACTCTTGATAAATCTAGTTGCTGTTAATTGATTACAAGGGAAAGTCGTTGATCGGTTTTTTTCTGGTGTTAGTGTATAAACAATATTTTTATCTGAAGAACTACTAAAGCATTACTCTCTGGGATGAAACTAATAACAAAATGAAAGTACTTTGACAATGGAAACGTATTAAACAAAATGCAATTGGAAAGTATAAAACAAACAAAATTTCAATATTTGTTAAATATTAACTTTTAGAAACAAAAAATTCAGAGATAAGAAATTAAAATTTATTGTAAAAAAGAAAAGACTCACTTTACTGTCCTTTTGTCATTATTCATTTAGAAGTAAATTAAACATTGAGAACAGAGGGCCCCACCTGTATGTATATGTAAATGAATAAAAACAAACCAAAAAATACCGTCACTCCTGGGGAGAGTTAAAGAAATTCCCAATATCCATAATAAACAATAAAAACTAAACAATCACCAAAGTGTCTTGTATATTTTTTCATAAAATCTCCTTTAATTGTATTTTCCAATGATTAGAAAACTTATTTGTGAAGTTGTCATCTGTTAGCATTTTCTAATCTGTGACATTGGGAAATGAAGTAAATAACCTTTGGCATTGCATGGAGGGAATGCGATATGCAAGACAGAAGATAAGAAGGAATTATTTGCTCCAAATATTGGATTTTTTTTGATCACTTAACCTGTGTCCCATAATTCATTGGCCTAGCACTTAAGTCAGATATAGCATCTATTCTATTAGTCTATAATGAAATGCTTTATGCAAAGCATCTGCCCTATTGCTTATGGTTGAATTCTTTAGAGAATAGCTGCTCTTATTTTTCTTATGGCAACTTATGAAGTATAATTTATTTTTTCCTTTATCTACTAACACATAAGTCCAGATTTAAACTAAGACCTCGATGGAACTTTTTGAAATTGTATTGAACTTGTTGAACTAATGAACATTTGGAGCTTCATGTATTTTTATCCAATTGCTCCCTGGTATCAGCAAAAGTTAAAGTACTGTTTGCCCAGTACAAAATCTTTCTTCAATCGAATTTATCTTAGACATTACCTTTAAACATTTAGTGGAGTTTCCCTGAAAGGACAAAAAATGTGTATGTCAATGCATTGTTTTGAAATTAAAAAAACGAAAAAGATTAAAAATATTCTTTACATTTTAAATGTGTATAAATTATAAAACATATAACATATATTTTGTATTATTGATAAGTTGTACTTTATATTAATGCTTATTTATTCACTAGAAGAAACCAAAACCAAAACAAAGCACATTTTTTTAAAAAGTAAGCTCTTTTTTTAATTTACATGTCAATTTCTTTTTACAGTGGCAGTTAGAGGGTAGTCATAAAAATACTAGAAGATTTCAAAAGAATTCAGTAAATTCAACAATTTTAAAAATTTCTAGTCATTATTTCATTTCCCAATTAACTCCTGTTTTTCTCATTACTAAAGTTTGAGTTTTAAATGCATACATCTAAAAATAAATAGAAATGTACACAGAAAATGCCAAAAATATTTTCAATTATCTCATAATTTCTACTAAAATCTCTTCACATGCATATGCAAAGATTGTAAAGAAAAGACGTTGAGCGTGATGGGACATGCTTATAATGCCAGAACTTTGGAGGCTGAGACAGGAGATCTTAAGTTCAAGGTCAGACTGGGCAACTTTGTGAGGCACCATTTCAGAAACCAAACCAAAACAAAATAAACAAAAGATATGTACATCTTTATATACATATTTTTATTCTTTCCAAGTTTCATCTCCCTTCTTTAATTCTACTGAAAAAATAACAATTTTGACTGAATACAACTAATTAAGTTAATAGCTCTTCTAAATTTGATTGAATGCAATTACCTTAAAGTTTAAATACACTAAGGTTTTTGCTTACAGGATTATATTACTATGGTACCACTTTCTATCTGTCCCCTTTTCTTGCAATGATTTTTTTTAAATCAAGAGCAACTGCCCTCTTGTCTCAATTAATACAAAAGACTCTTACTAATTCTTTTTTAAGAGAG
This sequence comes from Glis glis, assembly GCA_004027185.1. Classification (NCBI taxonomy): domain Eukaryota; kingdom Metazoa; phylum Chordata; class Mammalia; order Rodentia; family Gliridae; genus Glis; species Glis glis. The sequence continues at coordinate 20,236 of PVJS01009471.1, forward strand.
AAAGAATGGATAAAAGATTCTCTGTTAAAAGATTCATGTTCTCAGTTTATGCCTTTAGGGGAGAATGCCTCTAATTGGCCTGTGAGTGACTAAAATAAAAAGGTTTTTATTTTTTTTAAGGGGGAAAAATTCTGCTATCACTATCACAAGGAACATAAGGTCAGTCTTGATCCATTGGTGTCATACATGGTGAGAAAAAGTAGTGCCAAACAGCATTTCTTTCATCACCAGCACGCCATATCACCAGCACGCCATTACAGACTTTAATGCTATACTATTCCACATCTGGATCTCTTGTTAGTAAGTTATTGAGAGAAGGAAAAAATGGGAACCACTGGTTAGTAATCCTACCAATTATCATTGTAGTGCATTGTTTCAACAAGAAGAGAAATCAGCATTTTAAGGCTTCAAATAAATCCTTTGAAGACACAAAGCTTGAAAGGCCGAGTGAGGAAACACACAGGCTGAACAGTCAAATTCCTGCTTGGCTGACAACTGCCTAAAGGAACATGATTTTTAATAAATAGCAGCTGTGGGCCAAAGCATCCTCAAAACACAAGAATTTTTGTTGTGTCCTGAAAGGGTAGCACACAAGTGAGATCCAGGGTGAGGTAGGAGAAGGACAATAAAAATTAATTTACAATCCAGGTGTGGTAGTACACACCTGTAACCCCAGTATGTAGGAGTCCAAGACAGGAGGGTCACAGGTTCCAGGCCAGCCTCAGTAATTTAGCAAGACCCTCAACAATTTAGCAAGACTCTGTTTCAAAATAAAAATAAAATTGATCTGGGATATATCTCAGAGGTAGAACACTCCTGGGGGTTTAATCTCCAGTAACACACACACACACACACACACACACACACACACCCCAAAAACAAAAACAAAAACAAAAACAAAAACCAGAAAAAACTGTAGTCATTCCACGGTCTGATCCTTGCTATGAGAACTTTCAGTGAATTTCTCTTTCTGAGACTTTACAAAGGTGGTGAAAGTTCAGAAAGTACATTAATTATGCCACAGCTCTGGTGTGAGTTTCACATCAAAGAAGCATCTTTAAATACGGCAAAGTGCTTCAATACATATTATGATGCTCCAATAGAAAGATTCATTTTATCTCTCTCTTCATTTCTCTTTTTTCTTTGTAATTTGCATTTTCCAACATTTTATTATTTTTTTCAAAAATTTACTATAGTTAAATAGCAATCTCCTTTTGAGTTAGGCTTTTCAAGTCATGGATTTTGTATTTTCTGAATGTTGACAGTGAGGAATGTACTTGCAGGCCAGAATCCCAGCATCACAATAATAAATTTGCTGAAACTCTTTCTGTTCTATAGGGTATTTTGTATCATCTGTTAGCAAATTCCTTTTATCTTAGGTATCCCAATATAATTTGTTTTCTGTCTGCACCAGTCCTCCGGGGAAAGGCTTCTCATTTATGAGCTACTCCAGCTAATGCTCTGATCAGCATGGGAAATCTTAATTTTTCACCAAGCCTTAGTAAATCAGTTTCTGTCCGGTTAGCTTGAATGCCTCACTCTAAATCAACATCGCTCTGAAGTAATTCACTGGATGCTCTCACCCTTTCTCCTATTTGGTTTCAGCACAGTGGGGTGTGTGTGTGCACATGCATGCCTGTTGCAGGGATGTGTTGAGAGGGTGCATAGTGAACAGTGCTAAGAGAATGTGATATTTTGAAACTAGCTAGCAATGGTTAAAAGTCTGCTTAAGAGATGCTACAAGTAAATATGAGTTCTAATAACCAGACTAAGGTGCATTCCAGGACCTGTGGGACACCAGGGTCACTTTCTATCATCTGCTACCAATTAGAAGTATAGCACAATATTGTCACTATTGCCTGTTCTGTAGACAAACACATAGTACCAGCCATGAATACCTTATTATTTGAGGACAGAAATCATAGCTATTTTTAGATTTCTATCAGTACTTGGAGCAGTAGCATGGCATAGAGTAGTTATATTTTTAAAAATAAATTTATGATTGAATGAAGACTAGTAGCAACTGAGAGCTAGACAATGGGGACAGGGGCATGTTAACATTTCCCACACTAACATATTTGATGAAACTGTTGCACAAGTTCTATATTCCACAAATAGAAGAAAGAACTTGTTTCAAAAGGAAGGTGGAAAGATACATTTAGAATAATGCTTCCCATGGATAAGAAAACCCAGATTAATTTTCCTATTTAGAAGCAATGTCATTTAAATGTCATTAACATTACTCACAAATAAAATGATTTTAGTAGATTTTAGAAGAGTTGTCTTCTTCCTTAAAAGATTTTAAGATATATTTCGGCGGGCGTGGTGGAGCACGCTTGGCGGATACCGGAGGATCCGGGTTCATGGCCAGCCTCAGCTCTCTCTCTCTCTCTCTCTCTCTCTCTACTTAGTGAGGCCCTCCGCAACTTCTGAGACCCGGTTTCAAAATAAAGTATAAAAATCCGGGCCGGGGGTGTAGCGCGGAGGTAGAATGCCCCTGGGTTCAATCCCCGGTACTGCAAAAAAAAAAAAAAAAAAAAGATTTTAAGATATATTTTTATAACTTCAATGTGTTTAATATTTACAGAGTTGGAAGACACTGCAATATTCGAATGATCCTTAATGCAAAGTGATTTGTCTTCTGTATTATAAGTTTAATGTAATTAATTTAATTTTAGGACTTTGAGGTTTTCTTTTCTGAATAGAAAATATTATAAATGAAGTCACTATAAAGTAGCTTGAAATAAGTGCATTACCATAAGGACAAGGATATTTTATGAAAACAGGATAAAACAAATAACTGAATACAATATAAAAAATAAGTAAAGTAAAATGAATTCTGAGACTGTAAACATACCAGACAACAAAGAAATGATAAATTTGTTTTCTAGCTCAGCTGTTTATATCTGTTAGAAAGTGAGGAAAAGAACAGTAATTAAATTAAAAAGAAAAAAGCATTTGATAATCACAGAATTACATCAAAGAATATAGTCATCATCTGCTAAAATGTTCAATATTTTAGGTTCCCATAGAGGGCAATATTGCATAAAAGATGGTGAACCAAGAATCTGCCAATTCATCTCTGTTGATTCTCTTTAAAGAAAACTGCTGTTACCATAAATTTGATGTTGTACTTCCCCTCAAACTCTGACTAATATATAAAATGATGTACACAAAAACCAGATACTCATCAGAGGCAAGGAAAATTAATTTGGTATCCTACTTACTGCTATATTATTTGAGTGAATAGTCTCCAGTTTCCTCTATAATTGGATTCAATTGTGAATCTCAGATAGTAGATTGTGTTCTATCATATAACTAATATATAAATATATGTATATATATATGCATATGCGCACATAAACTATATACTAATATATACATATACAATACATACATTTTTATTCTAGTAGAAATATTAATGAGATAGCACCTTCCCTAATGCCTGGAAAAGAATAAACATCAGATAATAGATATAAAGAAGTAAATTAGAGATAAAATGAAAGGTTTATCTGTAATTCAAACCTGACTCTAGAAATATAAACTTAGTCTAGGGATGGGTGGTGGAGAGTACAAATCTATGCTTAGCTGTAAGCCTCAAAGTATTTCTATCATTAAATCAAGATATATTAATTTACCTTCATCTCTATCTTCTGATTTGAAAATGGCTGTCTATCCATGTGCCCCTCGCTACTTCTCAGAGATGTACACTAGCATTTGCTGTCCAATGACCTTTGTAGTAACTGCTAATTTGTATTGAGCATATATGGAAGGTGAAAGAGGGAAATGGTGCCTTGTATAAAATTGTTAAAACATGATATTATCTTAAATATCCAAGAATACAGGTTTCAACACATATGGCAATATGGGAAATATGGAGTTATGAGGCCTGCTAAAATGGCTATCAGTGATGTACCCTGAAGGCAATTCTACCTTCAGGGTAGTGAGTTTCCTTCTCCTCTTCCTCCTCCTCCTCCTCCTCTTTCTCCTTTTTCTTCTTTTTTTTTTTTTTGGTATTAGGGATTGAATGCAGGGACATTCTATCCCTGAGCTACATTCCCAGCCCTTTTTATTTTTTGTTTTGAAACAGGGTCTTACTAAGTTGCTGGGGATCTCCCTAAATTACTGAGTCTGGCCTCAATGTCCCAGCCTCCCTAGTACTAGATTACAGTTGTGAGCCGTCATGCTCAACTAGAGAGATTAATTTTTTAAGAGAGATGAGTTTCTTAAGAATCACTCATTATGGGATGTCTATTCCAAGATTACTATGTTAATATTATATAGGAAGTATTTTCAGTCTTATATAAATGAATGAAAATTAATATAACTGTAAGTCAGATTTTTAGTCCTTTACTAATAATACATAGAAAACGAAACCTATTATTTAGGTTATCAATTTGTACATGAAGGGTAAATCAAAGTACAATGAATTGTTTAGTTCAAATTAAATCATGCTAATTTAAAAAACAACCTTCATTATTTATCAAGTGCGACTTCTCATCTCCAACTAATTAATATTCCCTAATCTGCCAAAGTAACTATGGTAATCAAACAATTCTTGTGCATATTTGCAATTAAACAAGAAGTGCATTTGGAATAGTCTTGCTTTTTTCTTTATCTCAGATTTCCAGATTACCCTGGAAGGAATAATTCTTCTAGCATGAACCAATTTTCTGTCCCATGTTCACGGTTAAGGTGACATATGGAAAAGGCTACTTGCTAACCCTGACAGTCTCAGCCATGGCTGCCAGCAGTCAGCAGTCAGCAGAGTTCTGTTTCAATATGCATGCATTTATAATATATTTGCTATGGTTAAGATAAGTGTCTCTCAAAGGCCAGGCATTAACAGGTTGGTAACTAGTCTATGGCAATATTGGGAGGTGGTAGAACCTTTGAGAATTAGAACCTAGTGGGAGGAAGTTAGGTCACTGAGGGCATGGCCTTGAAGGGGATAGTAGAACCCCAACCCTTTCCTCTATTTCTTCCCCTCCTGACCACCATGAGGTGAGCAGCCTCTTCCACCATGCACCTCCCCGCCATGATCTACTGAGCCACCAGAAGCCCAAAGAACTAGAGAGCCAAGTAACCATGGAATGAAACCTATGAAACAGTGAGGCAAAATAAATGTTTTTGTTTATTTAGTTGATTATCTCAGATGTTTTGCCACAGTAATAGGCACCTAATTACCACAGCATTCAATAACCAAGTCATTATCTTCAAATAAAAGAACTTTAATGTTTACAAAAATGTTCTCACAGATTATTCTATAGTCTTTTCATGATCATTCCACTTGAGTTTCACAATGACCCTATGGTTAGTTCATGCAGTCATGTCTGCATTGCACATGCTAGAACATTGAGATACAAGCCACAGAGCTCGCCAACCCCTAGCCCTGTGGTTTTCCACTATACCAGAACTTCTCTGAATGGATCTGTCCGGGAATGCTCTTTATATGACGATGTAAGCTGGGAAATCATTCAAAACCTCATTCTCTATAATGAACCTGGAAAAATGTAAACAGGATAGGAATCATGCAATCAACCTTTCTAGACAGCAAGTTCCAAGAATTTGACAGCATTCAGATTTCAGTATCTGCCCCCAAACACAACGTATACAAAAGCATAGAGCACTGCAGCAGGAAGGATTTAAACTAGGCTTTAGAAATGCTAGAAAGCACAGGGAATTGAATTTTAGACATTGAAATATGCTACAAAAATGAGGAAAATGTGAGATTTTGTTTTCTGTATATATAATTATTTTTAAATTTTGCTCTTTTTCTGGTTTGGAAAAGAAGGATAGCCATTGAATTCATGATAAAATATCACAATCTTGATCACTGATTGTCAAATTTTTGTTGACCCACAACACACACACACACACACACACACACACACACACACACCTGAAATAAGAGTTTCATAAACATTTTTTACTTAAAATATGAGCAGTGCGTTTGATTTCCTTTTCTATCCCACTCCATTCCATTCCATTTTGAAATGCTGACCTAAAACTATTAATGTAAATGCACACAATGAGCCATGAACTGCATTTTGAATAATACAAATATAGGTTCATTATGTGTCTACAAAGTCCTGAATATAAAAAAGATCACATCATTTCCATGGTGTAATCATTGAAAACTTTTTCCTAATTTTTTTCCCTTTAGCTGGCCATTTTCATAATCTTTTATGAACACTGTTATTATTTGACAAAGTTACTGTCAACAAATAATACTATTCTTTGGGATTATAAAGCAAAAGGGGCATATCAGGTTATCATACAAACAAATATAAATGGATCTTTGCATTATACAGTCATAACATTGTCCTCTTTATATAGACAGTACCAGAATAGATAATATGTTAATTCCCTTTAGGATTTTAATTATTTGCAATGATAAGTTTATAAACACTTAAACATCCCAAATATCCAATTAAATGGGAAAAATGAGTTGTTATACAACCATAAAAAGTAGCATTCAGTGTATTTTCATGATTACTTGTGGGAAATTTTCATCAAAGAAATATCACTGCCATTTCTCTGCTACCTTATAAGGATGAAATGATTTTATGATGCCAATATAAAAGGCACTTAGTTTTGTACTTTGTGTGTGTGTGGTGCTGGGGATTGAACTCCAGGTTGTACGATCTCTGAGCTACATTCCCATCCCTGCTTTTGCCATATTCTCCTTGTACTGGGTAAGACCCGTGTCTAAGCACAGAGTTCTTACTTTGAGATGTGGTTACATATGAAAGACTATCAGTAATAATATGTCTCTTTTCTTTCCTTGAGCTTTTCAGGTTTCTACTCCCATCTTTATTTCCAGCTCAGGATTCAGGATATCTTCTGATAAAATAAGGCTATTTGTTACTAGTGGTCAAGAACATACCCATGGGGATGCTGAAGAATGCTCTAGGCCAGAACATCGGTCACCGGATCAGTGGGGAGTGAAAGCTCTATTTCTGTCAGTGTGAAATATGTGTGGGTAATGACGAAGAGTATCCCTACCATAGAGTTTAAGGAGAATATAGGAAGAAGTTCAACTATTCTTCTATAGATTTGCAATGTATTATATGGCATAATTAGTAACTATATTTTTATTTGAAAATACACTTTTATTTTGTAATAGTACATTTCTGCCACAATGAGATTCAAAAGTCCATGTTCGATAAAAAATATTTTCTTTCTTTTTTTCAAGAAACGTTGACTAAATGCACTAGGACTATGTGATATCACTTCTTATTAATACAATTTCTGTAAATCTACTGAATAAGCTCCAGAATCTATTTAAATTGCTGTAGTTAGTTTAATCAGAATGTGTCAACAATGATGATTTACCACACAGAGCTCCAGGAGGGCACATATATAATGACTGAAGAATGAGTTTTTTTATATAACGACTTCTTCTAAATTAGATTTTATCCTTTCTAATTTTACATTTTCTTCTGTATATATGTATTGGCCCTTTAGAAGAATAATACCACAAAAGGATAAATGATATCATTTGAAGATAACACATTTAGAGAGTTAAAATATAAATCAAAATGATTAAACTCAATAATGGTTTGACTTTTTTCTTCTAGTTCTTGGTTTCAAAGTAAAGTTGTAAGAAGTTAGTCTGACAATTGAATTATTGTAATTGTTATTGTGAACCTAATTAAAATAATATTGATGATAAAATCAATTGATTTTGCTATTAAAATTGCAAATTTTGGTAGAACGGAGCATCATGGTAAGAACATTTTAACTAAATAAGTTAAAAGATGGAATTGAAATGTACTTGAAATCACATATGGCACATAACATGATTAATGGTTAATTACAAACAATCTCCAATATATTCCCAGAACAAGAAATGCAAGAGAAAGTATAACTTTCATAATTTCCAAATATTTGTATGTATATAGGGTTAGAGCAATTGAATCACTATATTTTGTTGGTAACTAATGTTCAATACACACACAGACACACGCATACACACACACACACATAAATGTATATCTATACATACACTTCACTAGAACAGTTTGTGCTTTCTTTGCCACAATCAATAAAATTTAGAAACATTTGGGCCTTTGAAAAAGAACTAGTATTTTGTAAATAAACATAAATATTATAAAATTGTATTTAAATTAGTCCTCTATATTTTGTTTAAATACGTTTCTAATGCACTTAGAAAACTTGAATAAAGTGTCTCAAGAATGGGATGCTAAGAAATCCTCATTTTTAAGATTATTGACTTATTACCTACAAAGTTTAAAAAAAGAAATAACATTATAATAAAACTCTGTGAGGGCAATGGTGCTGAATAATTTAAATTATATGTTCTCAAAAGATGTATAAAATTACTTTTCAAATTATATAATTGTATGTAAGAATATCTTGAATTGTAGAAAGAACTTGACTTTTTATTTCATTGGATACATCTATTTTCTATATAAGAGTGGTATAAAGTTATGTCCTACCATTTTAAAGCATTTGTAATTTTTTGAAACAATCAAAATAATCTTACGTAGGGATGGCTTATCTTAAAAATAGTTGTTAAAAATACTTGGAAAGAGGTTAAAAATTACCTTCATGTATTGTACACTTCAATTAAAACATAGAATAAAGAACAGCCTCCATGTAACAGATACCTTAATATCCATAGACAGAATATTGTCTCAATTAAAAATAATATGGTCTTGCAAGGAAGAGTTCATTAAAGGTGTGAACATTTAGAATATATTAATTATGAAATGCAACCCTGAGGATGATTATAGGCAATTTTAAAAAAGAAATTAAAATTATGAAACTGTATTCTTCAGAAAAAAATCTGAAACTTATTAGCATCAAGTCAAAGAGAATGATTAAAGTTTGTGAATATGTATTAATAATTATTATTTTGCTATTATTTTTAAACTGAACAGATTTTTAAAAAATGTTTTCTCTAATGGACATGATATATGTATATAAATTTTAATGGTTTTATGGGAAGAAGTTTATTTTTGAAAATCATTTCTAAATAAGATTTTTTTAGGTCCATAAATTTATAAAACTAATTTGTTGATAAACATATATATTTCAAAATATATCCAAAAGTATTTTCTTTTTATTTACTTATTTTTATTTATTTATTTGTTTGATACTGGGGATTGAACCCAGGGGCATTCTACCTCTGAGATATACCCCCAGCCCCATTTTATTTTTTACTTTGAAACAGGATCTCACTAATTTGCTGAAGTCCTCACTAAATTGCAGAGGTTGGCTTCAAACCTGAGATCCTCCTGTCTCAGCCTCCCACATACTGGGATTACAGGCATGCATCACCATGCCCAGCTTAAAAATGTTTTCTACCCTGTTTTCCAAAGTGGTTGCACTAATTTGCACTTGGGGGGTGGAGGGAAACACACTAAAGCACATGAGGTATATATCCAAACTTATAAAACTCAAATCACTGTGCAAATCACTAAAAGGAGGGAACGGGGAGGGAATGGGGTGGGATTTGAGGGAGGGCTAAATGGGCAATGTGTGCATGTATGATTCTTCTAACCTGACACCTATCAAATGTATAATTACAATGCACCAGTAAATGGATATAAATTAAAAAAAACATTTTCTACCAATTTATAATCCTATATCAAGTTAAATCAAAGAGTGGTGTTACAAAGAAGAACAAAATCACATCATTTTCAGGGAAATGGAGAAAACTAGAGAACATCATGCTAAGTGATATTAGTAAGTCACTAAGAGTAAAAAATCGGATATTCCCCCTAATCTGTGGGAGCTGAATAGAATGGGACTTAGAAGGGACTTAGAAGGAAAGAAGAAGAAATCTTTAGATGGACAAAGAAGGTGACCTAACTGAGGGAGTTGGGAGGGGGTGGAGGGAAACACACTATAGCACATGATGTACATACACAAACCTATAAGACTCAATCACTATCCGGAGCATGAAAGAGAGGGAAGGGGGAGGGAATAGGGTGGAATTGGAGGGAGGGCTAAATGTGCAATGTGTGCATGTATGATGTTCATACCCTGACATACATCAAAATGTATAATTACAATGCACCAATAAATGAACATAAAAAAACAAGAACTGATTTATAATGTTCAGTTTTATCATTTTTAAGATATCCACATACTTGTTAAATGGCAGTGATATCGTATGAGGTAATATCTTTGATGCATAGTAAATGAATAGGCTGAGTCTTAGTCAAAACTTGGAGGTCTATCACATTTTGCTGCAGAAGCACATTTACTATATTTTCTTAAATATAGTTATCCTTATGCCATACCTATTCATTCTTGTCATTTCTATAATCTCTCTCACCACAGAATTGTTTTCCATTAGAGTTAATCTATCTCCATGTTCACATGTCATTCTTTTTCAAGTAAACTTGAGGTTATAAATCATCCAATCTCCTTTGAATATAAAAAATGGATTTAGGGATATATTGAATTCCAATCTAATGACTCAGAAGACTTGTTTGTACTCCTACATCCAATTCTGTAACCAACTGGATCTTGTATCTTAACATCTTCAAACATGTTTCTCAAAGACACAAAACCTTCTAAACATACATTTTGTAGTCTACAATTTAGCAATATTACTCTACTACTATAGAAAGTTTCATTCCAGCCAGATGTGGTGGCACACACTTGTAATCCTAGTACTTGGGAGGTTGAGAACAGAGGATCCGGGTTCGCGGCCAGCCTCAGCTACTTAGTGAAGCCCTCCACAACTTCATGAGACCTGGTTTCAAAATAAAGTATAAAAAATAGGGCCAGGGGTGTAGCTCGGAGGTAAAATGCCCCTGGGTTCAATCCCCGGTACCGCAAAAAAATAAATAAATAAAAAAAAAAGAAAAGAAAGTTTCTTTCCAGTAAGATAAAAGTTGCAAATGGCTTTATTACCTGTTCAGGGACTTTCCAAAGACACATTTAAATGAACATTAACATGATTGATTTATTCATAGGTAATACCAATTAACTTTTGAATTTCCAAGATTCTTTGAAACTGTCTCAAAACTCTTATATTGATGTTTTTAATAACTCTAGACCATTATATTATGAACCTTCCATTGCTAACTGTCAAATCCCACAGAGAGAACACAAATATCTCATAATATCCAAACTTTGCCTTCTTCTTTGAGATGGCTCTTTCAAAGTAGTGCTCCCCTTACCAGATAAGCAATAGCTCCATGTTTGTCATATTAAAAGGTTATATTAGTGGTGTTTATGTGGAGCTAGCATTTGATATTTCTCATTGAAAAACTATGATTATAGATGTGTAGTAATGTTGTAGAGCTATAGTCTTACTTTTTTCATGCACAAACTAAAATAATTTTGAAACACTCTTAACTTACTTGCACATTGTTGATTTAGTATCTAATCACACATTTAAATAGTTGTAACAGGTATAATTTCTAGCACATGTTAAATATGGCCCATCATTACCACTTGTAGGTTAATTATTTATAAATTTAAATAAAGGTTTGCTTGTTTATTTGTTAATCAGAATTTGTGATGATAAAGAAGACATTGTAGAAGTAACTCAAATGGATTTCGGAGGTTAATGTGGTATGAATTGCTTAGAATCTGGTTTTCTTTTGTAGATATAGCCAAAAGTATTAGCTGAAAAATTGGATGTACAGTGAGAGACTGAGAGGTCAAGGATGACCTGAGATTATTGACTTGAGGAAATGGAGAATAAAATTTACCTCAATTGAGGTAAGAAAGTCTGTGGTTGGTGCTAGGTATGAGAAGAAAATGAGTACTTCTATTGTGCACATAACCAATTTGAGGTGTATATTAGGCCCACAATTAAAATTATAAGGAGGATACTGAATAGAATCATCTGGAATTGCATATAATTTGAGTGAGTTAAGGAAGATAGCTACTCATGAAAATAGTTGCAGAAAAGATCAAAGGACTTAGTCTTGACCTGCTTCATGGGTTACCTGTTGGAGAGTGGAAGAAGTTCCAAAAAGTGAAGATCAAGAAAAACAGCCAGTAAATTAAGAAGAAACCTGGAGTGAAGAATGAGGACAGAACACAAGTCATATGTGACATTAAAAATAACATTTGAGTATGTGGTGGGGGGTGATTGCAACAAAAATACCAATTTGAGTGAATTTAAAAGAATTGAAGATATAATTGAGACAATGTGGACAGAAAATACTTTAGGGAAGTTTTTTTTTTTTTGGTTTTGTTAAGGAGACAAAACTGAAGTATTAATTAATAGGAGGGTGTACAAGTGAGGTTGTATTATTTTAAGGTTGGACTAATCAGAATATTTGTAGAGTTATGAGAAAGATCCAAATAAGAAGGCAAATTTTGATGGCAGGGAGGAACAAAAAATTTAAAGAAGTAATGTCACTGAATAAGAGAGAGGGGCAGGGCATGTTCTGCTGATGGGGAAGTGAGCCTTGGATAGTGGCACAGGCAATCTCTTTGTGGTAATAGAAGGGAAGGCTTGCAAATGGGCCTAGCAGAAGTAGATTAAATGGGGGAACTCTCTTTTGCTGTTTTGTGGATTGTCTCTTCTGATGTTTTCTGTTTCCTGGGTAAAGTAAGAAACAAGATTAACAGGGAAGATGGAAAGGAAACATTGAACTTTTGAAGAGCTAAAAAAAAAAGGTGTAGTAAGTAGGAATATGTAGATATTGGTCATGAGTTTGAAGTGAAAATAGTGTGAGAATTTTTATCTGCTATTTCAACTACACTCAAACAGATAAAGATTGAAGCCAGGCGTGGTGGCGCATGCTTGTAATCCCAGTACTTGGGAGGCTGAGACAGGAGGATCGCAGGTTCGCGGCCAGCCTCAGCTATTTAGTGAGGCCCTCTGTAACTTACTAAGACCCTGTTTCAAAATAAAGAATAAAAATAGGGCTGGGATGTAGCTCAGAGGTAGAATGCACCTGGGTTCAATCCCCGGTACCAAAAAAAAAAAAGATAAAGATTGAAGTGAGCTATAATCTTATTTAGTATTTTGTCAAAGGTTTACAACTAAAGGGAGGATAGATAAGGGATGTAGGCTATTTATAAGGAGTGTTAGAATTATTAGACTTCAGATTAAGGTGGGGTGTGAAGACTTCAGGGCAGTGTGAGATAATGAAAATCTCCAAGCATTGCTTTTTGAGTCCCAGGAGATCAAAAAACACTGGAGTTGCAATGCTAAAATGGGTGAGATATAAAGAGATGGTGCTCAAAGTGAGAATACTTAGTTGTGGTAGGCAGAGAAATGGTCCTCAAAGTTCTCCTTTTCCAAGTCTTTGGAAGCTATTCATATGACACCTTACTTGGTTACATGAATCAAGGCTCAGGTGGAATGAGATGGCTAATTAGGTGACTTTAGGAGAGGGAGACTATCATGGCTTATCTGGGTGGCCTCAAAGTAGTCACAAAAGTCCTTTTAAGGAAAAGAAGGAAGAAGAAGGTCAGAAGAAGGACTTAATCTACCCTTACTAGCTTTGAAGATTAATTAAGAAGTCTATAAGTAAAGAAAAGTAGGCAGTGTTCAGAAATTTCAAAGTGCAAGAAACATATTCTCCCTTAGAGCTTCCAGAAGGAATGGAGCCCTGATGACATAATGGCTTGTGCCCTGTGCATTACATTTCTGCCTTCCAGAACTGTGAGGTGATATACGTGCATTGTTTAAACCACAAGTCTGTGGTAATTTGTTGCAGCACAATAGGAAATAATACAGGAGGAATAGTAATAATTCAAAAGAAGAAGGTTTAGAGTGTGAACATGGAAGTGAAAGGCTCATACAGGGTTACAAACAAAGACATTTGAGAAAAGGAGTTCAAAAATTGAGAGTCCAGCAGTGGGAAGAAATCTCCATTTAAGTTGAAAGGCCTTTGGATCAGGACAGGCCTATTAAAGAGAGAGTGACCTTTGAGAAGTACTCCGCCTGTAGAGATGGATTTCCCTGTCCATCTGCCACTTCTTCTCTTGCCAGCATCCCAGATACTGAACCCTTAGGTCATTCCTACAGAACTGCTGGTAGCCTACTATCACTTCACCATGAGAATTTTAAAATACACCACCAATATAACACTAAAGTGACTGAATGTAAAACTTTCTAAGTGGCATATGCTATGTCATCTTTCTTATTTTCCTCTCATTTATCTTCTAAAAGATTTTGGTTTTCAGGACTAAATGCTTTAGTTCTATCATCTGTTTGTGAATAAAGTAATGTTCTTAGATTTACTCAGTTCTTAGGTCCCATTTTTCAGTCTGGTAAGGGGGTCAGATAAACCATGGAAATAAACCTGTAGTCCCAGAATGATGAAGTCACTCTTGAAGTCCAAAGTTGTATAGATCATCCATGCAGCACACAGTTAATGGATAAGGTTCCAGAAAAGAAAATATATCAGATAAAGCATGCTTAGAGTGCTCCTTCTACTTCTACATTTCTAAAAGAAAGCAGACTACAAGGTGAAAGGAGTGAAAACAATTGGTTTGGTATGAGCTCTGCACATATTTGAGTTTTTACATGAAATTTCCTATTGGTTATAAACTGCTTTGTGCTTTGTGTTTTTACTGCTAATAAGTGAAAATGCCTTTTCTTATGTTGATCTTCCTCCTGTCACCTTTTGCTATTAATGTTCTGCTATAGTTTCAATCATGAACATCCCCAAAAGGCCCATGTTTGAAGACTGGTCTGCAGCCTGAGGTCTATTGGGAGGTGGTGGAAGCTTTACGAGGTGAGGCCTAGTGGCAGCAAGTTAGTTCATTGTGGGTGTGCCCTTAAAAGGGATACTGGAAGCCCAGGGCTTTCTTCTCTCCCTCTTGTTGCTGCCTGGTACGTGATGTGAACAAACCTCCTACACCATGTTCTCCTGCCATGATATGCTGTGCTGCCACAGAGGAAAGCATCTCTGAAACCACGAGTTAAAACCTTTCCTCTTTATAAGTTGATTTGTCTCAGGTATTTGATATGGAAATGGAAAGCCGATGAGCACGCATTACTAGTCAATTAGAACTGCAGTAGGTTAACACTTCTAATAAGGCATAAAAAATTAATTCTTCCAAACACATAGATAGGAATTTCTTCTTACAAGTAGCTTTTTCATTTTTATTTTTATATTTTTCTAATTGACAAAATCTATATAAATTTATCATATACAGCATGTTTTAAAATATGTGTACAATATGGAATGCAAAATAGAAGTAATTAATATAAGTATTATTTTAATACTTATGTATTAACAAAAGTATTATGTTGCCTTATATGCTTTTTGTTTTGTGGTGAGAAAACTTACAATTAACTCTTTAGGATTTTTCAAGAATATAATGAATTGCTATTAATCATAGCCACCATGTCCTGTACCAGATCTCATGAACTTATTTCTCCTATCTAACTAAAAATATGTATCCTTTTATCAACATTTCCCCAAACCTCCTCCATCCCCAGTCTCAGGTAATCACTATTCTATGAGATCAACAATTCTACACTCTACCTATAAGTGAGATCATGTGTATTTGTCTTTCTGCACCTGGCTTATTTCACCCAGAAGAGGATATCTACATCACACAATTAACATTTCAATGAATTTCATGAAAAGAAAACTGTTCCTTAGATTACAAATCAGAGTTTTGAAGGAGTTCCAAAATGTACCAAAGTAGCATTGAAGATTGGAACTAGACGCTCTGGATTTGATTTTAAAGTGCTCAAGTTGGTTAAGAGAAGATACTCCCTTCATGAACTATTAGAGGAGGACTCAGCAGTTTGATGGGAGGAAGCCAGGTGCATTACCACTCAAGTGACACCTAGTCATTACTGTGAAAAACACAGCTGCTATTTGGGACAAAGGGTATGAAATGAGACAACTGTGATAAATAATTTTGTCTTTCTAAACCTCTTAATGCCTTTTTAAATTCATATTTTAAATTTTACATCATTTTCAAAAGAACATTTTGTGAATTCAGTCTTAAAGGAACTAAGGAAAGGTGATTTTTGTCTACACTTAAACTGGATCTTCAAAGGGAGCAGCATAATTTTGGAGCCATATAAAGAACTCTTCAATGTGTATGAACAAGAAAAGGAAAGTTGCCAGACCTATTGGTTCACTCCCCCCTACTAAATCGTCTCTACTACATTTGTACTTTATAGAAGCCAAAACAAAATTAAGACCAAAGTACCCAATACATTTTCCAATTCTCAATCCACATTGAGGTGAAATATGCATCTAATTATATTGTACACACATCAGAGACAATAATGAGTGCTCAAAATTCAATTCAATTACTGTTTCACAAGAGAACTGTCAGGCCTGAACTGAAGGTTTCAACAGGAAGCATTTTCCTAAATGTTGCTGTCTGAAGGATACTTTACCTGAAACAGATCTTCACTAAATAATTTGTATTCTTATGAATATTTAGCAAATCAATATTAAATTCATATTACAAAGTAGATCTGTTATTTGGAAGAAGAGAGAAGGGAATCAATCAGTGAAAACTCCATATTAGACATTTCCATAATGAACTATAAAAATATCATAAGGTAATGAAGAAATAGTGTCCCTTTTTTTCTAGGATGGATTGAGGGAATGATTATCAAATATTCTCTGTTCAAAATATTCCATTTTAAAAATTTTCCCCAAGAACATGGTGGGAAGTTTACTGTGAATGATAAAAAGATTACCACAAAAATTGCATTTGAAATTATAACAAACTTTTCTTAGGGAGAAGGAATTGCATAATAGTCTTATTCATGAAAGATAAGATATTAAGTATAATCAATTTGATGAAGTATGACATTTAGCATGACCATAATATGCCTGTTACATAGAATATGTGTATTTCTAATGATACATCCAAAATGTATAGTTCTCAGAAAGCTATGCACCTCTTGAAACTTAAAATCTTTTGAAGTGATGGTCATGACATATTTACTTAATTGTGATCTTTTTTTACCAATACATATGTTTAGGATCATGGCTGATTCAACCCTTGTCACCTAGTAGCATATAATATATTAGGAATATATAATAATAAGTATATACATGAGCATATATAAAAGCATGAGAGTATAATATGATAAATATTTATTGAATTGAATAATATCCAGTACTTTCTAATAATTGATCTTTTGAAGTTCTAAGAAGAGATAAGTTAAACTCATACCACTACCAAGAGCTCCTAGAGTTTCATGGAGCCACTAAGTTATTGAAAGCATTATATCTGTGTAATGTTTTTACTTTTCCAATTTAGTAGTAAGAAATAATATTTATATAATTAAATGGGCTAGTAGAGTAATTTGTTCCATGTCTCAATTTTTATAGAAATGGCTTAGTCTTATTTTATATTTCCAGTAAAATTTTACCTTTATATTTTTCTTTTACTTAACATTGAACACATGCTGTGCAACACAATAGTCACTGAGGATATGATCATTCAATATTTGAAATTCAGAACAGAGAAGGAAACACTTACTGAAATAATACAATTTCTAGGCAGTATGTTAGGCATAATGATAGAGGTATATAGTGTTCTCCAAGTCATCAAGAATGGGCACCTAATAATAGCAAGTAACACCTATATACTATTAAATGTATTCCATGCACTTTTCTAAAATTTTTCCATTTATTCTCTCACCTAGGGCAGCAGTCACTGGATCAAGAGTTGACATATATGCAATAAATGGGAATCTTGGGTCTGTCCCTTATAATGACAAGAGAGAATATTGTCTCATTCTTGAAAAATCTTGGTGTACGGAGAAAAGTTCATATCTGTTTTTTTTTCCCCTATTGGAAGAGAAATAGCCCAAGACAAACACCTGTACTTATGAGTTAAGCTAACTATGAGTCCTATTTCTGGACTTTCAATTATATGAATCAGTACATTTCCTTTTTTAAAAAATGAGATTAAGTGACGTTTTCTGAGACTAGTTACTTGACCTGAAGGGGAAAATTGGTTTAAATTCTCTGATATTTGCATACTTTTTAAAAGCCCTCCTAGACTCAACATATTTCTCCTCTCCCAAATAAATTTCAGCCCACCAAGGTTGAACTCAACTGTAATAACCTATATTAAGTCTTTCATGATCTCTCCAGTGAGAAGTAATTAATTACCCCTTTGGCTTCTACTGCATTTAGTGGCACTGATCTAACTGTGTCTTGCATTTTAGTTAGTTGCTTTTCATGGAATTTCCTCACTGGCTTTGTGATTAGAAAGATGAGGTTCAAATGTCAACTCTTACAATTACAAGTTGAAAGTTCATTAAACTTCTTTGACTTAGAGTTTCTTTATATCTATAAAATAGTGATATAAAAACTAAATCATAGAATTAAAAGGATGGAATGAGAGAACATATATATTAAGGATTGAATTGTGTCTCCCTCAAAAGATATATCTGAAAATTGAACTCCTGCTACCTCAGAATGTGATTTTATTTGGGAAAAGGGTTATTGCAGATGCCATTGGTTAAGATGAAGTTATATTGGAGTTGAATGGGTCCCCTAATCCAATGCAACTGGTGTCATTACAAGGAAACAGTCATGTGAAGAGAGACACAGGGACAGCACTATGTGAAGGCAGAACTGGAGTTAGGCAGCTGTAAGCCAAGGATCTGCAAAACTCCAGAAATTAGGAAGAAGCAAGAAAGTCGATTCCAGAGAGAGTGTGGCCTTGCCAACACCTTGATTTTACACTCTGAGCCTTCTGAACCGTGAGAATAACTTTCTGTTATTTTTCATATATGTATAATTTATTTTTATTTTATACTTTTATTTGTGCATTTTGATTATACATCATAGTGAGGTTCAAAGTGATAGAAACATACATATACACAGCACTAGATGTTTTCCCCCAGATCCCACCTGGCTAACCACCCCTTCTCATACATATTAGTGAGATTGGTAGTGATGCCTTCATATATGGACTGAACATTGTTTAAACTGTTTCCTTTTTCAGTTCTCCTTTTTCCCCTCCCCACCTAGCTTCCCCTAGTCCCCTTCTCTCTTCTTCTGGTCTCTCTCCTTATTTATCTAAACTTCCTTTTGTTTTTTATTTTCTCTCTAGTATCCACATTTAAGAGAAAACATACAACCCTTGACTTTCTGTGACTAGCTGATCTCGATTAGCATAATATTCTCTAAATCCATCCATTTGTTTGCAAATTACATATTTTTTATGGCTGAGTAAAATTCCATCATGTGTGTATGTGTGTGTATATATATATATATATTTATATTCAAATGACACATAAAAATTGTACATATTTATAGCCACAGTGATAATTTGATACATGTATGCCATGTGTAATGATTAATTCAGGGTAATTAACATTTATGTTCCTTAAGCATTTATTACTTCTTTGTGTTGGGAAACTTTAAATTTCTCTCTCATAGTTCTTTATAACTGCATAATAAATTGTTGTGAACTATATAGTCTCCCTATTGTGCTGTAGAGCATTAAACCTTGTTCCTCCTTTTGAACAAGACTTATAAAAAGTTTGTGATGATCTTCTGCTTTTTGACTCAGACTCAGCTTGGAGCTTATACCATCAGATCTCTTGGGTCTCCAGCTCCCTCATTGCAGATCATGGGATTTCTTGGCCTCTGTAACCCCATGAGGCTCTCTAACCCCTTATAATAAATCTCTATATATAAGATCTACCTACCTATATCTATATCCACATTCTCTTGGTTCTATTTTTATTAAGAAGCCAGACTAGCACATAGTATAATGCCTATTATTTATGATGTATTTCTTTTTGTAATACAGGTCTATTTTCTAGATATAAGAAAATGTAAACTCTGAATAGCTTATATGTTTTGGCATCTAAAACTATATGGATTCTATCCGCTTGAGTCCTAAACTGTGTTTATTGTGTAAAACAATGCCCAAAGCACAGAACTATGCAGATTTATGTATATCAAGCTGTAGCCACTGATATATCAAACCAGATGTTGAGTAGTGGCAATTGGAGCCTGAACACTATATACATATTTTAAGAAGTGTTATTCCATGTGCTCTGGTGTCTTAATAAACACTGAAAGCATGCAATCTGAAATAGTGCACCTTTAATATACTGTCAGCTCAGCCTCTATGTGCTGTATACATGGATACTTAAAGCATTAACCTTGTTTATTTTATTTCTTTACACAATAGTATGTAAAACTATACTGACAGGTCTTTTGATTTTTATTAAGCTTTCCTTTCACTCAGAGGTATGGTTTTAAGGTTTATACTCTGGTATGCAAGTGTGTGCAGGTTAACAACTTGGGCATTATTTCATTATTGAGTTTTAAACCTTTGCAATTCTCCATGACTGATTAGCTTAGCTGGATAGAGTCTGATGTTAATGTAATCAGGTATGTGTGCTCAACCTCACTATGAAAATGATTTTTAGCCCTTTTTTGCTCCTTCTTTCCTTTCTACCTCTCATCATTATATTTACTTATACATGCTTTCTTATCTATACTTATATATAAGTATATATACTTTCTTTTTTTTTCCGGTACGGGGGATTGAACCCAGGGGCGTTCTACCTCCGCGCTATCCCCCCGGCCCTATTTTTATGCTTTATTTTGAAACCGGGTCTCACGAAGTTGCAGAGGGCCTCACTAGGTAGAGAGAGAGAGAGATACAGGGAGACAGAGAGAGAGAGAGCTGAGGCTGGCCGTGAACCCGGATCCTCCAGTCTCCGCCTCCCAAAGTACTGGGATTACAAGCATGCGCCACCACGCCCGGCCATATATACTTTCTTATATATACTTATACATGCTTTCTCATCATTATTATATTATATCTCATCATTATTATATATTAAAAAGGAATCTGGCCACAATATGACTAGATATTCATAAATTAGCAGAACTGCTAAAACCTCTATAATTTGCAATCAAACTCATTTCAGTACAGTTCAGTTCAGAAAACTGACATTGAAGACTTCTTCCTATGCTACCAAAAGACAAAAGGATTAATGGTTTCCACATTGTCCAAAATTTACTGGTGGAAACAAACCACTATACAGGAGACTATAATGCCAGTTAGATATCACAAGTTCTATGCTGCAGTTATTAAAACAACTGCTTAATATTATTTAGATTAAAGCTATGAATATTGTTTGGGGCAATGAGTGAGGCATCTCATAGAAAAGTACTCTCCAACAGATTTTTAAGAATGACTAGAAATTGGACAGATGATATGTCAGTCAAAGCTCGTGATCAAAAGCCACAAAATGGTCTCTGGCTTAAGGTTTACATATTTAGCAAGACTCCATAGGGTATATTTACAATAATTAATTTGTCTTATCTATATGTTTATGGTTTAGTTATTAATTTTTGATAATCTGGTAAATTTAGAAGGATGTTAGATATAGGATTGAAAAAAACATGATAAATGCCCACTGTGAAACAATTATGACATATGTACTGAATAACTTTAAAAATCACATTATAATCAACAGTTTCTTAAAAATTCAGATTTCAATTAACCTCATCCATAACTTAAAAAGAATCATAACCTAAAACATATATTTATATTACCTTGAATTTTCTGTGCATGTATATATTAAACTATAACCTACATAAGGTTTTCTGTGAGAGAGGATTTTCTAGTTGTTAAAATGAAAACTAAAGAAATGTTAAGTTTCTAGTTTAGTACTATCTTTTCAGAAACTATATGGTGCACTGAAGAGAACTATGTGTGAAATTCTGCAAACACTATCCTATAAGAACTGACAAAAAATTTGAAAAAGCTATTTTCACAGTTTCACAAATGGTGCAAGAGTAGTCCTTGGGGAAATACTGGGCCTTTGTTGAATAAGTGTGATAACTTGAATTTCAATCAGACATCAGTTTTCTGTCAAGGAATTGTCTCTGTTATCTAATATAGTTATTTCTCTGGCAAAACCTATTAAATTTAAAAAGTCAAATCTTTGGATGCCTCTTCTTTTATTTAATAGGTATTTAAATGGGGTGTTATCCATTGAAACTTATTTTAAAGGCTACACAGATATTTTGATCTTATAGTTATTGGAGTTATTTTCATAAGGAAAAGTTTATTTTTCATAGAGATATGAGAACTCTGTGATTATTAAATTGTAATATTGACCAGACAATCTGTGCAGCACTGCTCTGGAAATATCCCCTGGGGAGAGGTTGGAAAATATAATCAATGCCACAAAACCTCTACTAGGGAATTATGTACTATGGAATTATTCTTTTGATGTTATACAACTCACCTCCTAAAATATTAACATTATATATTATCCTAAAATGAATGTTACCCTAGGCAGCATATTCAAGTATTTAGGATTGTAATTTAAGGTAAGATATATTAAGTCACAGAATGGGTGCCTACAGGTGCTAAAGCATATGTGTCTGGCATGAAAACATATAGAGAACAGTCAAACATAATGTCCACATACAATGAGTCATAGAAGAAATGAATCTGGACAACAACAGTATTGTGAGGCATAGAAACAAAGAAAAGACTATAAGAACAAATGTAATCTGTAAAGATTAATAATCTTTATTTCTTCAACAGTGAGAATCACTGTGTCACATTCTAGAAAACAGAGAACACATTTAGTGAGCATGGAATGTGTAGGTGAAGGAGTATTGAAACAGGTGTTATAGGTAGAAGCTGTGAGGGTAGGAAAACAGATGAATGAAAGTCTTTGAGCACAAATTGGTTTTATAAGATATGATAAAATAGCTGTTATAAATCCAGCAGCCATGGAACAGCATCAATGAGAGCGAGCAACAAGTCACTCTGTGCTCCACAGAGACCCAAATGACAGCGGTAATAGTGGCTGTAGTAGTGCCATGTTGGTGGGAACTTGCCGGCTACTGGCATTGCAGCTTCCACAGGCCACCAACAAAGATGCCAGTGATCTGTTGTAAATCCACTAGTCACAGATCAGCAGTGACAAAAGCGAGCAGCAACTCACTCCACCAAGACAAAGACCTGCACTGCTGAGCCAGCAGAAGCAGCGGAGGTGCCATCTTGGTCGGACCACGCTGTTGGCTACTGGCATTGCGACATCTGCAGGCCACCAATAAAGAAGCCAGTGACCTGTTGTAAGACCAGCAACTGCAGATCATCAGCGATGAAAGCAAGCAGCAATTCGCTCCATGCTCGGCAGAGATCCAGGTGCCCAGATGCCTGACCAGAACCTGCGGCAGCATGGCTGAGCTCACCCCTTCCCCCAGAGATAAAGAACAGTACTCAATGAGACTGCAAGTTAACGAGCTACCCTAGGGGGAGAGCACCCAGCGCAGCCATAGGGACTTGCGTGGCAAGCAATAGACTCACAGGGTCTGAGACTTTGCAGATCACCCCATGGAGGTGGAAGTGGGGTCTGCTGTGGGACACAGTAGACTTGCGGATAAACAGACAGCCCCCGGTGACATTTGGGCAGGACAGACCTATAGCTCGCAGGTTGCAGTGCACTTGCAGGGTTTGCGGGGATCACCACAGGACACACAGTCGTGGTACCTGAGGAAAAATTAGACCAACCCAGCCCTCGATGTTGAAAACATGGACTTCCGTATTTGCACAGAGTTGGGTCAAAGCAACATCCACCACCTCTGTAGGCAGAGACACAAGTCCAGGGCCCCTTGCTGGCAACACCTGCCATATGTGTAGACAGAGAGAGACATAGGAACAGCCCAAGTGGAGAACACAGAGACCCACACTTGCAGTGAGAGGGGCAATAGAGGCACTGGGCACATGCACAGGCAGTGAGAGGCACTAGGCAAGGGTCCCAATCACTGAACGAGACCAAGAAATGGGCCTTCAAATGGACATTATACCAAACGAGTGAGAATAACCATTCAGTAAAGGCTATTCACCTTTAAGGCTCACCTAGAAGCAATTATCTACCTCCAGAATAAGATACTATAAAGGGAGAGAGATTAGCTATAGGAAACCTACAGAGTGAGAGAGAGAGCTACCAAAAGCAACAAAGATATAAATTTAAGAAACCTGAAGTTATGAGAAGGAAGAATAGCAAAGAAACAATGAGTTCCCATAACCCACAACAACAGAACCCACCAACACAGAAGTGCAAAGATTACAAGGACAATTCAGAACTTTACTAGTAGAAATGATACAGCATTTCCAAAGAGTATTCAGAGAGAGCCTGAAAGCAATGAAGGATCAAATAAACAAAGAATCTGACACCATGAACAGGAATCAAAAAGAAGCTCTGAAGGAAGTGAAGGATGCAATAATTGAAATGAAGGCATCAATACAAACTATCAACTATAGACTAGACCACATGGAAAACAGAATCTCATGCTTAGAAGATGACCTCTCCAAAAATGAATGCATAGTATATAATTTAGAAAAAGCAATTCAGCACCGGGCGTGGTGGCGCATGCTTGTAATCCCAGTACTTTGGGAGGAGGAGACTGGAGGATCCTGGTTCGCAGCCAGCCTCATCTCTCTCTCTCTCTCTCTCTCACTCTCTACTTAGTGAGGCCCTCTGCAACTTCGTGAGACCCGGTTTCAAAAATAAAGGATAAAAAATAGGGCCGGGGGTGTAGCGCGGAGGTAGAATGCCTCTGGGTTCAATCCCTGGTACAGCAAAAAAAAAAAAAAATGTAGAAAAAACAATTCAACAGCATAAACTGGACATTGAAGAGATCTCGGCCAATCTTAAAAGAGCAAACCTAAGAATAATAGGCATAGAAGAGGGAATAGAAGCTGAAACCAAAGGAATCAATAATCTTTTTTTTTTTTTTTTGCGGTACCGGGGTACCAGGGGCGTTCTACCTTGGAGCTACATCCCTGACCCTATTTTTTATCCTGTATTTTTGAAACAGGGTCTCACAAAGTTGGGGAGGGCCTCAATAAGTAGCTGAGGCTGGCCGCGAATCCGGATCCTATGGTCTCCGCCTCCCAAGTACTAGGATTATAAGCGTGCGCCACCACGCCCGGCTTGGAATCAATAATCTTTTCAGAGAAGTAATATTAGAAAATTATCCAAACATAGAAAAAGAGGTCCACACACAGGTACAGGAAACATATAGAATCCCTAATAGACAAGATCAGAGAAAAGGTTCACCTTGCCACATAATAATCAAATTGACTAATGTAGAGACCAAGGAGAGAATCTTAAAGGCAACAAGAGTAAAAGACCAAGTAACATTCAGAGGCAAACCAATAAGAATCACTTCTGACTTTCCAAACCCAGTCATGAAGACAGGAGGGCCTGGAGCAACATATTCCAAACTCTGAAAGAAAACAACTTCTAGCAAAGATTAATGTATTCAGCAAAGATATCTATCAAATTTGATGGGGAAATAAAAACCTTCCATGACAAACAGAAGCTGAAAGACTTTATGTCTTCCAAACCAGCACTAGAGAAAATACTCAAAGAGATTAATTACAAAGAAGAAACAATAAAGAAATGCCAGAACCAGAGAAACAATGATTACCGTCAAACAAACAACTAGTCAAAGAACAAACACTATCTCAAACAGAAATTAAAACTCAAAATGTTAGGAATTAAAACTCATTTCTCAATAATCATGCTGAATATAAATGGCCTCAACTCCTCAATCAAAAGACATAAGGCGGCAAAATGGATTAAAAATTGCGAACCATCTATATGCTGCCTGCAAGAAACACACCTTACAAGTAAAGATACTCACAAACTAAAGGTGAAGGGATGGAGCAAGGTAATCTACATTAACGGAAATAGAAAACAAGCAGGAGTAGCAACAATGATATCAGACAAATTAGACTTCAAACATGAATTTATCAGAAGAGACAAAATAGGTCACTTCTTACTGGTAAAAGGAACAATCCAACAAGAGGATGTAACAATAGTCAACATTTATGCCCCAAACATAGGTGCAACCACTTCCATAAAAGAAACTCTTCGTGACATTAAGTCACACGTAGATCCCAATACAATAATATTTGGAGACTTCAACACCCCTCTCACAACACTAGATCGATCTTCAAGACAAAGATCAGTAAAGATGCCTCAGACCTAAGGAACACCATAAACCAAATGGACCTACTAGACACATACAGAATATTCCACCCAACTACAGCTGAATTCACATTTTTTACAGCTACTCATGGAACCTTCTCTAAAATAGACCATATCCTAGGCCACAAGTAAGTACTAGCAAATTACAAAAATGTGATATAATTCCCTGCATCTTTTCAGATCATAATGGAATGAAACTAGAAATCAACTATAAGAAGACCCAGAGAAACCTCATAAACACGTAGAGAATGAACAGCACACTACTGAATGAGGAATGGGTCACAGAAAAAATAAGGGGAGAAATTAATAAATTCCTAGAAACAAACAAAAACAGAGACACAACATATTAAAATCTCTGGGACACTCTGAAGGCAGTATTAAGAGGAAAATTCATAGCACTGAGTGCTCACATAAGAAGAACAGAAAATCACCAAATAAATAACCTAATGACACACATCAAAGCCCTTGAAAAACAGAAACAATCTAACCCCAAAGCCAGTAGAAGATAGGAAATTATTAAAATCAGAGAAGAAATCCATGAAGTAGAGAATAAAAAAATACAAAAAATCAACATAACCAAAAGCTGGTTCCTTGAAAAAATAAACAAGATAGATAAACCACTAGTCAACCTAACCAAAAGAAAGAGAGAATCAACCCAAATTACTAAAATAAGAGATGAAGCCGGGCGTGGTGGTGCACGCATGTAATCCCAGTACTTTGGGAGGCAGAGACCGGAGGATCCAGGTTCGCATCCAGCCTCAGCTCTCTCGTTCTCTCTCTCGCTCTCTCTCTCCCTGTCTCTCTCTCTCTCTCTCTCTCTCCCCTTAGTGAGGCCCGGTTTTAAAATAAAGTATAAAAAATAGGGCCGGGGGTGTAGCGTGGAGGTAGAATGCCCCTGGGTTCAATCCCCGGTACTGCAAAAAATAAAATAAAATAAAATAAAATAAAATAAAATAAGAGATGAAAAAGGTGGTATCACCATCTACTGTGGAAATTCAGAGGATAATCAGAAACCACTTTGAAAAACTATACTCCAACAAAATGGAAAACGTAGAAGAAATTGACAAATTTCTAGACATGTACAACCTTCCTAAGTTGAATCAAGAAGATAAAGAAAATTTAAATCAACCAATAGCAATCAAAGAGATTGAAGCAGCAATAAAGAGCCTACCATCAAAGAAAAGCCCAGGCCCAGATGGTTTCCCAGGTGAATTTTATAAAACCTTTATAGAAGAACTAATCCCAATACTCCTCAATCTATTCCATGAAATAGAAAGAAACAGGACTCTCCCGAATACATTCTATGAAGCCAACATCACATTAATACCCAAACCAAATAAAGACAGCTCAAGAAAAGAAAACTACAGACCTATATCACTAATGAACTTAGATGCAAAACTTCTAAATAAAATACTAGCAACACGCATTCAAAACCACATCAAGAAAATCATACACCATGACCAAGTCGGTTTCATTCCAGGGATGCAAGACCGGTTCAACATAAGAAAAACAATCCATGTAATCCACCACATAAACAGAACTAAAGAGAAAAATCACATGATCATTTCAATAGATGCTGAAAAAGCATTTAACAAATCCAACACACATTGATGATAAAAACACTGCAGAAAATGGAATAGAAGGAACATACCTCAACATCCTAAAGGCAATATGCAACAGGTCCATAGCCAACATCATGTTGAATGGGGAAAAACTATGAGAGTTCCCCTTAAAAACAGGAACAAGACAAGGATGTCCCCTATCACCACTCCTTTCCAAAATAGTACTAGAGATCTAGCCAGAGCAATAAGGCAAGGGAAGGAAATAAAAGGAGTGCAAATAGGAAAAGAACTGAAACTATCTCTATATGCAGATGACATGATACTATACTTAGAAGACCCAACAAACTCAACGAAAAGGCTTGTAGAACTGATCAACAAATTCAGCAAAGTGTCTGGATTCAATCTTAAAAAATCTGAAGCTTTTCTATATGCCAGCCATAAATCCACTGAAAAAGACATCCAGAAAACATTTCCACTCATAATATCCTCCAAAACAATAAAATACTTAGGAATAAACCTAACCAAGGAGGTAAAAGAGCTCTACAAGGAGAATTATAAAACATTAACAAAAACAATTGAAGAAGATCTTAGAAAATGGGAAAACCTCCTGTGCTCCTGTATAGACAGAATAAATATCATCAAAATGGACATTCTTCCAAAAGAATTCAGATTCAATGCAATACCAATTCAAATACCAAGGTCATTCTTCACAGACATAGAAAAATCAGTCCTTAAATTCGTTTGGAACAACAAAAAACCCAGAATAGCCAAAACATTTCTCAGCAACAAGAACATGCAGGAGGCATCACAATACCTGACTTCAGACTATACTATAGGGTCATTGTAATAAAAACAGCATGGTATTGGCACAAAATCAGACACAGACTAATGGAGCAGAATAGAAGACTAAGAAACAAATCTGCATACTTATGGCCAACTTATTTTTGACAAAGGAGCCAAAAACAAACACTGGAAAAAAGATAGCCTCTTCAACAAATGGTGTTGGAAAAACTGGTTAAACATATGCAGAAATATGGAAATAAACTCCACTTTCTCACACTGCACAAGAGTCAATTCAAGATAGATCAAAGACCTGGAAATTAGATCAGAGACCTTGCAGCTACTTTGAAGAGGGCATAGGTTCAACTCTTCAACACACAGGCACAGGCAAAAACTTCCTCAACAAGACCCCAAAGGCACAAAGAGTTAAAAAGAAGATCAATACATGGGATTGCTGTACAGAAGAGCTTCTGTACAGCAAAGGAAACCATCAAGAACCTCAACAGAGAGCTGACAAATGGGAGAAGATTTTTGCTAGCTATTCCTCTGATAGAGGACTAATATCTAGAATATACAGAGAACTCAAGAAACTCACCACTGAAAACACAAACAACCCAATCACAAAATGGGCAAGTGAACTAAATAGACACTTCACTAAAGAAGAAATGCAAATGGCCAATAAATGTATAAAAAATGTTCAGCATCATTAGCAATCAGAGAGATGCAAATCAAAACCACCCTGAGATTTCACCTAACTCCAATTAGAATGGCAATCATTAAAAACACAAACAATAACAAATGCTGGCGAGGATGTGGAGAAGTAGGAACAATAATACCGTTGGTGGGATTGCAAATTAGTGCAACCACTTTGGAAAACAGTGTGGAGGATCCTCAGAAGAATGGGAATGAACCTACCGTATGACCCAGCAATACCACTTCTAGGGATCTACCCAAAAGTATGGAAATCAAATTACCAGACTAATGCATGCATATCTATATTTATAGCTACACGATTCACAATTGCCAGACTACAGAACCAGCCAAGATGCCCATCAACAGATGAATGGCTTACAAAACTATGGGTTATGTACACAATGGAATTTTATGCAGCCATCAAGATGAACAAAATTACATCATTTGCAAGGAAATGGATGAAATTAGAGAACTTTATGCTTAGTGAGATTAGTTAGTCACAAAAAGTGAAAGGTCGGATGCTCTCCCTAATATGTGGAAGCTAGGTTGAATAGGGCAATGATGGAGAAAACCTCAGATGAGTAAAGAAGGTGACTTAACTGAGGGGGACAGGAGGGGGGAGAGGGAAACACCCTAATGCACTGGATATACATACACAAATATACCAAAGACAACTACTATGCTGAGCAGGAGAAGGAGGGAAGGGGGAGGGAATGGGGGTGGGAATTGGGGGAGCACTAATTGACTGATGTGTGCATATATACTTCTACCACCCTGAAACCCATCAAGATGTATGATTACAATGCACCAATAAAAAGAGATATGATAAAATAAAGAGTCATTACATTTCCTCTTGTAGAGACTGGTGTGATAGTTAATCTAAGTTGTCAACTTGACCTGATCATGACACACCCAAGATTATGTGATTTTGGGTGTGTAACAGCAGATTAAAGAGAAAGCCCTGCCCTGAATGTAGGCAGCAGAATTCTGATAGGTGCGGACTTAGATAAAAAGGGAGAAGCCACGTAGAGTATGCGCGACTCGTTCCGAGGAAAGCAGATCTG
>PVJS01009472.1:5850-30103 GCA_004027185.1 Glis glis
CAGCAGAGGAGGGGTGTCTGCATGGGGACTGAATCGGGGAGCTGGGGTGTGGGGGGAGCTGGGAGCTAGGCTGAGCTCACCGCAGGAATGGGACTGAGAGAGAGGAGAGGCAGTTGACCCAGAGGGGCACCCTGCTCTACTGGCCTCCATACACGGGTCCTCTCTCCTCAACACCCCCACCTGCAGGTCCTGAGGGAGACCCCCCCACACCTAAAGCCTTCCCCTGGGCCTCCTCCCACCCCTCCACCCCATCCCTTCCAGGAGCAGTTAACCATGCTGTCTCGCCAGCGTTTTACCCCCTGGAGAACTGAAGTCATGGCGGCACAGAGGCAGCCTGGGTCTCCGGCCCCAGCATGCAGCTCCACGGACAGGCAGCCTCTGGACCCAGCATTCCGCTGCTGTCTTAACTAGAGGGTTCCCTAGGAAACCGGAGCAAAGTGGACCTCCACTTTGCAGAGACCTGAGGTTGGCCTCTTCCCACGTGGTATTGCTTTTCTTTTCTATTTATTTATTTGTTTATTTATTTATTTATGATACTGGGGATTGAACCCAGAGGCATTCCATCTCTGAGCTCCACCCCAGCCCTTTTTATTTTGAAACAGGGTCTTGCTAAGGTGCTGAGGGTCTTGCTGAGTTGCTGAGGCTGGCCTTGAAGCTGCGATCCTCCTGTCTCAGCCTCCCAAGTACTGAGGTTACAGGTGTACGCCATCATGCCCGGTTCAGCCTTGCTTTTGAGAACACTGTCAGAACAATACCTCTTCTGAACTTAACCGGAGCCCCACCTGTCCACAGGGTCTGTGGACACTCTTGACCTTTGTCAGGCGAGCAGCCCCAGGTTAACAAACCTGTCAGACTACTGGAGTGAGCCTGGTGGCTGACTGAGCTGGGATGGCGGTAAGATCCACGAGGGTAGCGTTTGTCTTTCCAGTTTGCAAACGCGGTATGGCACACCTGCCATGTGCAGGACACTGTGCGAGCCAGTGACAAGCAAGTCCCTGTCCTAAGCATACTTGTCCTTCACCATTTGATCCCCATCTGTTAAGGAGCAGGAATGGTTAGGGAGGGATGGTAAAGATGGAGAGGTTGAGGTCCCGAGGCTATAAGCAAGAAATAGGATGGGAATTGAAGATAAAAATGAGTTTGTGTGTGTGTGTGTGTGTGTGTGTGTGTGTGTGTGTGTTACTAGGGATTGAACTCGGGGGCATTCTACCTCTGAGCTACACCCCCATCCCTATTTTTTTTTTTTTTTGCGGTACTGGGGATCGAACCCAGGGGCATTTTACCTCTGAGCTCCACCCCCAGCCCTATTTTTTATTCTTTATTTTGAAACAGGGTCTCACTAAGTTGCCGAGGGCCTCACGAAGTAGCTGAGGCTGGCCAATCCTCTGGTCTCCGCCTCCCAAGTACTGTGATTACAAGTGTGCGCCACCACGCCTGGCTCCCATCCCTTTTATTTGCATTTTGAAACAGGGTCTCACTAGGTTGATAAGAGTCTCACTACTTGCTGAGGCTGTCCTCAAACCTGCAATCCTCCTGTCTCAGCCTCCCAAGTACTGGGGATTACAGGCGTGCGCCACCACGCCCGGCTCACAATTTCTACTCTTGAACTCAGCTGCCACCTGGACATTTTCCTTTATCGTGTCAGGTCTACTGTCTCTCCAAGTCCTTCCCAACACCCCTGCTAACACTCCATTGCACCCATCACGGAGAAACCAGGGTTCAGAAAATTAAGTGACTTTTCCAGGGACACACCTAGGGTGCAGACGCGGGGACAGGTATACATGGGAGCAAATGCACAGCGCCACCCTGTGGCCATAACAGAAACAGCCTACACTCCTATCTGTTCACCTGCACAGCCAGGAGCAAGGCTGGCTAAGTCCAACTTTGACACCTCCAGGAAGAGCTGATCCCTGCCAGGCCCCTCTGCAGCTGGGCGTCCACTGTCTCTCCCCCGACATGCTCCGTGCTCCTTGACGGCCAATCCCTAGAACCATCCAAGAAACCCCCAGGTTTGGGCTGCATGGCCAGCCTCCGGACAAGGCCCTTGGGAGGTGGTCGGTCACCCAGCAGGGCAAACAGGTGACTCTGCGTTCCCAGCACTGCCCCGTGAACTGCCACGATGACCAACACGGTCTGTCTGTGCTGCCTGCACGAGCCGTGCTATGTGGAGCCAAGGAAGTGGCCGTTGAATTTCATTGAATTGGAATGAGTTTAATTCAGGTTTAGAGAGCCGCACGTGGCTGGCAGTTATTAAACTCACTGAGCATGCTGGGCCATATGCCGCATTTCAAAGTAGAAATTTAAAAAAAGTACATCCACCCACTAGAATGGCCAAAACTTAAAAAAAAAAATAACAAGTGTTAGTGAAGAGGTGAGAATTGGGACCCTTGCACAGGGCTGGTGGGGGTATACAGTGGCACGGCAAGCCCTCTCCAATGTGCCCTCCAAAACTGAACATAGGTATTCAAACAAGTACTGTACGTGGGTGTTCATAGCAGAACTATGCACAATAGCCAAAAGGTAGAAACATAAATGTCCATCAGATGAGTGGATAAAAGAAATATGGTACATCCATACAGGGGAATATTATCTGGCAGTAAAAAAGGAATGAAGCGCTGATACACTACAACATGGATGAACCTGGAGAACACAATGCTGAGTGAAAAAACCTGGACACATAGGATCACACAGTATAGGATTCCATTTACAGGAAGTGTCCATTCTATGCAAATCCTTAGAGACAGAAAGCAGATTGGTGGTTGCCCAGAGCTGGAGGGGGAGGGGGTAGCATTGTCCAGGACCCAACATTTTAAGTTAATGAGTTGAGACCACTTTCAATCAAAAGTGACTCTAGGAGCCGGGTGTGATGGTACATGCCTGTAATCCCAGTACTTGGGAGGCTGAGACAGGAGGATCACAAGTTTGAGGCCAGTGCACAGTAACTTAGTGAGACCCTGTTTCAAAGTAAAAAATTAAAAAGGGCTGGGGGGTGTGGCTCAGAGGTAGAATACCCCGGGGTTCAGCCCCTAGTACTACAAAAGGAAGAAGAAAGTAAGGAAGGAAGGGAAAGAGAGAGGGAGGGAGGGAGGGAGGGAGGGAAGGAAGCCCAGGACCTAATTTCCTAAGAATGGACAGAAAAAAAAAAATCATGAGAAAAGTCTGAGGTTTTGGCAGGGGACAAAAGGACAGCCCCTCCCATCCTCGCTGAGGGACAGACAGCCAGCGGGAGATAAAGCGGGTTCCCCCAGGGGGCTGGGCCCAGATTCAGTGGGATTCACCGGTCAGACTCTAACCCAAGTAAAGGGGCAAACGGGTCGTGCCTCTGCAAGGAGACCTGTGCTTCCCTCTGCTGGGTTAGGCGGTGCCTCAGGACAGGAGGCCCAGTGCCTCAGGACAGGAGGCCCAGTGCCTCAGGACAGGAGACCCAGTGCCTCAGGACAGGAGGCCCAGTGCCTCAGGATAGGAGGCAGGCCTTGGCAACCAGGCAGCCATGGCATCGTTGATCTTTTGTGTGTGTGTGTGTGGTACCAGGGATTGAACCCAGGGGCGTTCTACCTCCGAGCTACACCCCCGGCCCTATTTTTTATACTTTATTTTGAAACAGGGTCTCACGAAGTTGCGGAGGGCCTCACTAAGTAGCTGAGGCTGGCCTCGAACCCGGATCCTCCAGTCTCACCTCCCAAGTACTGGGATGACAAGTGTGCACCATCACGCCCCGTTGATCTTTCTTGACAGTTCTTTCTAGAGAGGTTGGTCAAGGCCAATGTGCCCCTGTGCCCACAAGGTGGCGCTCACAGCCACTGAAAAATAAATAGCTAGGGTCACCTTCTAAGTAACAATATATAGAAGAGTTTTAGATTGACAAGGTAACTGAGAATATGATACAAAGTTCCTGCGTGACCCACTGTTTCCCCAATCATTAACATTGTACACTGCTCCCTACAGTCGTTACCATTAGTGAACCAATATCGATACAGTATTAGTAACTCCAGACTATACTGCACCCAGTGTATTACTCGTTTCCTGTCCTGATGTCCCTCTTCTGTGACATTTTTTTTTGTGTGTGTGTGTGGTACCGGGGATTGAACCCAGGGGCATTTACCTCCGAGCTACACTCCCAGCCCTATATTTTATTCTTTATTTTGAAATAGCGTCTCACTAAATTGCGGAGGGCCTCACTAAGTAGCTGAGGCTGGCCTCGACCCCGGATCCTGAGTCTCAGCCTCCCAAGTACTGGGATTACAAGCGTGCGCCACCACGCCCGGCTTTTCTGTGACATTTTGTCCTCCTGTCTCCTTAGGCTCCTCCCGGCTGTGAGAGTTTCTTGGTGTCGGTGACCTTGACCACTCTGAGAACTGGTTTTGTTTTGTAAAGTGCTGGGCTGCTGGGATAAGCCTGCTGTCCTCCTGACTATGGGCTTGGGGACAAAGGCTGCAGAGGTGACTGCCCATCTCTTCCCTCATCGAGGGGCCACAGCACCAACATGACCCGTCCCCGCCGGTGCTGACCTCCATCGCCTGGCAGAGGCTGCCCGCAGGCTTCTCCAACATAAAGTTCTTCTTCTCTCTCTCCCTTCCCCTGCTGTGCTCGATAGATGTTTCTGGAGGTTTCTTTTGCCGTTTTGAAAACGGTTTCCTGTCTCTTGGTGATCGGTGCCATCCAGCTCGGTGAGGCTGGGGAGGAGGGTGGACACACGGTGAGAAAATGCAGTAGAAATTCAGAACCTGGCAGGAGGAGCCCAGCGATTTCAAAGTTCAGAGCATAAAACACGAATTTGGGGCTCTTGCCTCTTCCCACCTCTCAGTTTACCCAAGGAGAGCTTGTCTCACCTCCTCGAAAGGGCCAGGGGGAAACTCTAGGAGAGGGCGGCAGGGGAAGGCAGCATGAGAAAGGTAAGGGGTCCTGTCACTCTGTCCTCTAAGTGCCACCAGGATGCAAAGTCCCTGAGAGCAGAGACAGTGTCTCTGCCCCTGGCCGGGACCCGAGCCATGGCAGGTGCTCAAGAAATAGCTGCTAAACCGGGCATGGTGGCGCACACTTGTAATCCCGGTACTTGGGAGGCTGAGACAGGAGGATTGCAGGTTGGAGGCCAGCCTCAGCTACTTAGTGAGGCCCCCCGCAACTTAGTGAGACCCTGTTTCAAAATAAAGAATAAAAAATAGGGCTGGGGGTGTAGCTCAGTACTACAAAAAAAAAAAAGAGAGAGAGAGAGAGAGAGAAAGAACTGCTAGCTGGGCACAGTGGCACGTGCCTATAATCCCAGTACTTGGGAGGCTGAGGCAGGAGGATCATTAGTTCAAGGCCAGCCTCAACAATTTAGCAAGACCCTCAACAACTCAGTGAGACCCTGTTTCAAAAAAAAAATTTTTTTTTAAAGGGCTGAGTGTGCAGCTCAGAGGTAGAATGCCCCTGGATTCAATCCCCAGTACCAAAAAAAAAAAAAAAAAAAGGTAGCTGTTGAAGGGGTGGCTGGCAGGCCGCTCTCACCTGCTCACCCTCCTCAGCTAAGTGCCACCAAGCAAGGATCCGCCTCTCCCTGCTTCAGCACCTCTCAGTGACGCCCGCCCTCCAGGCAGGCCCGCCACCATCCAGGCCTGGCCATCTCTCGGCTCCCTCTCCCCACCTCAGTTTCCCAGCTCTGAGCTTTTTCAGGACTCTTTAATTCTGCCTGGAACAAGTTTCCCCACTTTCTTCTCGCCATCCCCCCTGCTCCCCCTCCCCAGACCTTCCTGCCCACACCCCACCTCAGAATGGCCCAGCCCCAAGAAGAAGAATTGGGGGGGTGAAGTCCTTTGGAGACAGGACAGGACAGGTGGGGGCAGGGAAGACCCCCACATGAGCCACGAGGCTGGGGAAGGGAGCACCCCCTGCCATTCTCTTGTAAGTTCCCGGCCCTCCCCTGGCGCCCCGGGGTGCGCGGAGCCTGTGCACAGCTGCTCCGTGGCCTCTGGCAGAGGCTGGCTTTGCGGTGAGTGTCGCCCTGAGTTCAACCCACGCAGGAGCGGGCTGTGTTTCTGCTTTTGTGGTGCGCAGGTCTTTTGTCTTCCTCTAATACCATATAAGGCATCGAAATCTCCTAGTAGCTGGCTGCGTCCTTTGTGCACAGGCTGGGCTGCCGGAGCGTTTGTGGCTTAGCCGAGTGGGGTGGGGGAGGAGCTGCCCGCTCACCTGTGTCCCTGCAGGGGAGGGACTGACTACCTTATATGGTGAGAAGCAGCCCGGGCTGGGGAAGGAAGCCCTCGGTTCACAAGAGGCACTGTGTCACCTTCGCAGAGGGCCTGGCCTCCACGTGGGAAACCGGCTAGCGCTTTCCAGGGGGCCAGGGTGTCCAGGGCGGCAGGAGTCAGATGCCTGGGTTACCCTAGCGATGCTGGGGAGTTTGTTGCTGTGGGAAGACTGGCAGAGAGAGGCGTACAGTTTAGAGCATTAGGTGAAGCCAGATGCAGCTGCCGTTTTGCATTTCAAATATGGTTAATACTGCCAGGCGTGGTGGTGCACACCTCTAATCCCAGTACTTGGGAGGCTGAGGCAGGAGGATTGCCAGCCTGGGCAATTTAGTGAGACCCTCAGCAACCTAGCAAGACCCTGTTTCAAAGTTTAAAAAGTAAAATAGAGTTGGGGTAGAACTCAGAGGTAGAACACCCCTGGATTCAATCATCAAAAAAATACGTAAATGCTACAGCAGGTCTGTACTCTCCCCTGCTCCCCTCCCTGAAGGGTGCCTGGCAGCCCACCCCTCGGGAATACTTGGAGACAGATCCTTGTTCCTAAGCCTGTGCTAATTACACTTGTTCCCAGGACAGCAGTGTGGGGTCAGCCAGGTGACAGGCAGCAGTGTGGGGTCAGCCAGGTGACAGGCATGCCCATTAAAGTTTGGGAAGTGCCTGTGATCCCAGTACTTGGGAGGCTGAGACAGGAAGATTGCAGGTTCGAGGCCAGCCTCAGCAACTTAGCGAGATGCTCAGCAACTTAGCAAGACCCTGTTTCAAAATAAAAAATAAAATAGGGCTGGGGGTATAGCTCGGAAGTAGAATACCCCTGGGTTCAATCCCCGGTACAAAAAAAAATTGGGGAAGCACTGGCCTCAGCAGGTGGAGTGAGGGGATCTGGAATGAGGGGCACCTGAAATGAAGGGCACCTGGAATGAGGGGCACCTGGAATGAGGGGCACCTGGAAGGTGTGCGATGCCCTCCCAGCCCAGTCTGCCCGCCCCTTCACGGAGGACGGAGGCAGATGGTGTCGAGACCTGGTTTTTCTGGATTCGGTTCTGTGTCAGTTTCCCGTAGCCGTTGCAACAAAGTATGACAAGATGAGTGTCCTGAAGCAACAGAAACTCTTGTCCCACAGCCAGGGAACCCACAAGTCCAAATTTAAGGGGTCACTGGGCGTATTCCTTCTGAGGGGGTAAGGGCTCCATCCCCCACTTCCACCTGTCTGAGGAGCCCTTCTCCTCTTCTGTCTCTTCTAAGTCCCCCAGTCATCGCGTCCAAGACGACCTCATCTTAGTTATATCAGCAAAGACCCTCTTTCCTCATGAGGCTGCACGCCCAGGTGCCGGGGCTTAGGACAGGGACATATCTCCTGGGAGGGGACCACCCAGGACCCTCATGCCACTCTGGAGCTTCTTCCTCTGAGTGTTTAAGTCACTGTGCTCCAAGGGGAGCACATTTGTCCTGGTCCCTCTCTCACCTGGAGGAAGAAAGGCCGTGTCCTCCTTTAGACGCGGGGCGTGGTGGTACACACTTGTAATCCCAGTACTTGGGAGGCGGAGACCGGGATCGCAACCAGCCTCAGCTACTTAGGTAGCTACTCTACCTGGTTTCAAAATAAAGTATATATATAAAAAAATAGGGCCGGGGGTGTAGCTCGGAGGTAGAATGCCCCTGGGGTCAATCTCCGGTACCGCAAAAAAAATAAAAAATAAAAAATAGGGCTGGGGGTGTGACTCAGAGGTAGAATGCCCCAGGGTTCAATCCCCAGTATAAGAAGGAAGGAAGGAAGGAAGGAAGGAAGGAAGGAAGGAAGGAAAGAAGGAAAAAAGGAAGGAAGGAAGGAAGGAAGGGAAAATCAGTCTAGAGAATTGCTGACCATCTGCTTAGCAGAACCTAAGGAGGGAGCCTTCTGACCCATGCTTTTGTGGGGAATGGCCCCAGGGGCTCCCCATTCCATGTCCAGCCCTGGACCCCTCCCCTCTCCAGCCCATCCCTGAGAATCAGGTGGCAAGTGACTGGCCTGCCGCCTGCAGCCCTGAGTGCAGAGCAGGGTCTTCTGGTCTACCTCTTCCCCGGCCTCCCCACAGCCGCTGACCTGCGCGGGTGTCTTTGTTCAGCCCCAGCAGCCGGGCAAGCAGCAGATTCCCTGCGAATCCCCACAGGAAAGCACAGATCGGCCCTCGCTCAGCCCAGCCCTTCCCAGCCGGCCCTGCGCTGACAGCGAGGAAGGGGCTTTCCTCCCACTCAGGGACAGCCTGTGCTGCGGCCTCGGGGAAGGGGCGGGCGGGCGGGAGGTCGCGGCCTCCGAGAACCCCAGCATACTGTCCTCTTTGTTAGCGCCCAGAGCTCCCGAGGGCCGCTGGATCCGCTGCCAACCCCTCAGCGACAGTGACAATCCCAGCCCCTTGTCAGTCCCCGAGGTGGAAAACAGACACAGACAGTGGCTGCCACTTCTGCGCCTGTTATTAGCGACTCCGGGCTCCGCCAGGGTGGCAGACGGCCAAGTTCAGAGGCACGGTGTGTCTCCCATGCTCTGTTGGCTGGCGTGAATCTTCAATGAATCGGCTATAAAGAGAAGAGGAGAGGAGAGGAGAGGAGAGGAGAGGAGAGGAGAGGAGAGGAGAGAAAGAGAGAGAGAAGAGGAGAGGAGAGGAGAGGAGAGGAGAGGAGAGGAGAGGAGAGGAGAGAAGAGAAAAGAAAAGAAAAGAAAAGAAAAGAAAAGAAAAGAAAAGAAAAGAAAAGAAAAGAGAAAAGAAAAAAGAGAAAAGAAGAAAAGAAAAGGAAAGAGCTCTCGAATTCAGCCCCTCGCTCTGGAGCCGGTGTTTCTACGAAGGCACGGAGGACTCATGGGAGGAGGACGGCACCTGGCTTCACGGATGTGAGACTGACGCTCAGAAAGATCCAGACGCTTGCCCAGGGCACAGGGCCAGCCCGAGCAGGGCCACGGCTGCAGCTGGCTCTCCTGGCTGTAAGCAGAGCACAGCGCTTGGCTGGGACCCAGGGACGGGTCCAAAAGGACTTTCCAAGCAAGTTCTGTTCTTTGGGAAAAGACAGATTTGTTAGTTTAAAATATAACAATACTGAACACGCAGAGCACTGTGGACCGAGCACTAGTCCAGGTTGTTGATCGTCACCTACAGGACTCCATGAGACAAGTTCAGGTGTTACCCAAATATTACGTATGAAGCCGGGAGTGGTGGCACACATCTGTAATCCCAGTACTTGGGAGGCTGAGGCAAGAGGATCACAGGTTCGAGGTCACCCTCAGCAACTTAGTGAGACTCTCAGCAACTTAGCAAGATACTGTTTCAAAATAAAAAATAAAATGAGGCTGGGGGTGTGGCTCAGAGGTGGAACATCCCTGGGTTGTTTTGTGGTACTGGGCATTGAAACCAAGGGGAATTCTACCTTTGAGCGATACCCCCAGCCCTTTTTTTAATTATTTTTTGTTTTGAAACAGGGTCTCACTAGGTTGCTGAGAGTCTCACTACTTGCTGAGGCTGTCCTCGAACCTGTGACCCTCCTGTCCCAGCCTCCCAAGTAGGGATTACATGTGTGCACCACCACGCCCAGTGAGTTTATGGTATATGACTATGACTTTATGTGTATGTTGGGGGGGTACTGGTGATTGAACCCAGGGGTATTCTACCTCTGAGCTATACCCTCAGCCCTTTTTATTTTTTAATTTTATTTTATTTACAGTACTGGGGATTGAACCCAGGGGCATTCTACCTCCGATCTACACCCCCAGCCCTATTTTTATTCTTTATTTTGAAACAGGGTCTCTCTAATTTGCGGAGGGCCTCACTAAGTAGCTGAGGCTGGCCGCGAACCTGCGATCCTCCGGTCTCAGCTTCCCAAGTACTGGGATTACAAGCATGTGCCACCATGCCCGGCTTATTTTTTATTTTGAAACAGGGTCTCACTAAGTTGCTGAGGCTGGTCTCAAACCTGTGATCCTCCTGTCTCAGCCTCCCAAGTACTGGGATTACAGACATGAGCCACCATGTCTGGCTGCGTTTTTCAAAAAAAGACACAAAGTGGCCTCAACTGGATCAATGCGTCATTTTTCCCATCGCGACAGCAAAACCCTCCCTATATATGCTCTCTGCAAGAAAAGCAGCACCGGTTCAGACGTGAACTTTAAGGTTTGGGGGCTGGAGCCTGGCTGCCGATGGAGAGCTTCATTTATCAATCTGCTCATTCATTCCGTCAACAATTGCGTCCGCCATATGCCAGCACCGTGCCCGGCATGACAGACAGCAGAGAATAAGGTGTGCATGGCTCCTGCCACCTGGGACACTATAGGAACAGATGCCATCGAACCCAGTCGCTTACAGCAAACACAGTCACTTACACAAGGAGGACAGGAACCCGCAGAGCAGGACCTGGGGGCCCACGGCTTCCCTGAGGAACCGGGCTGCATGAGAGGGGCAGGAGGAGGTGGACAGTAGAGAGAGAGGGGACATCGGTTGGGCCGTGGGGGCCTGGGTAAGGAGAGGGCAGGGGGTGGGGGATTATGGGAAGCCGGTGTCAGGTGGAGTCCAGAAAGTCAGGAGAGATGTCACAGACCTCAAGCAGCACACCAG
The DNA here is from genome assembly GCA_004027185.1 of Glis glis. Lineage (NCBI taxonomy): Eukaryota > Metazoa > Chordata > Mammalia > Rodentia > Gliridae > Glis > Glis glis. The sequence goes on from PVJS01009472.1 coordinate 16,652, forward strand.
TGGCCCTGCAGGACAGCGTCACCAGCAAGTGACATGCCACACTTTGCATTTTGAGGGGACACTCTGGCTGCTACAAGAATAACAGATGGGGAGAGTGGAATGCAGGGAGGAGGTGGAGGGGCGGGCAGGATCGCAGCCCCCACCCCAGATCGCTGAATCAGGACCCACATCTGAAGGAGACCCCTAAGGAATGCGTAGGCATGTTGAATTTTGACAAGCCCTACCCTGCCTCAAAAGCTTTCTGGTTTGGAAGGAAATAAAATAGCAAGTTCCTGGTGCATCGTCGATTAGGATAAGGGCTAATGCCCTTCTCCGCCCTTCCTTTCCGCCCTCATCCTGACATGCCACCAAGATAGACACGGCTGGGCACGGTGGCACATGCCTGTAATCCTGGTACTTGGGAGACTGAGACAGGAGGATCGCAGGTTCGTGGCTAGCCTCAGCTACTTAGTGAGGCCCCCCGCAATTTAGTGAGACCCCATTTCAAAATAAAGAATAAAAACTAGGGCTGGGGGTGTAGCTCGGAGGTAGAATGCCCCTGGGTTCAATCCTTAGTACTACCGAATAAATAAATAAATAAATTAATTAATTAATTAAATTAAATAAATAAAAGATGATAAACTCAGAGGACCTGGGAGCTGAGGACAGAGGTTCATGGTAGCCATTGTCTTCTTCCATCCTCACTACTCTCTCTGAAGTGGACACCATTGTCACCTTGGTATAGACAAGGACATGGGTCCCCGTGCATGGACTTGCTGAGTTTCACAGTGGCCATGCAGGCCTGCAGCTGACTGAGGCCACGGCCCTCTGCGGCCCTCTTCTATCCGCTGTGCTCTGCTCCTGCGCTCACTAACCTTGCTGTGGTTTAGGGTCCTGGACTGGGGTCACCATGTCTCTAAGAGCCACAGCTGAGCCAGGAGTGGTGGCGCACGCTTGTAATCCCAGTACTCAGGAGGCTGAGACAGGAGGATCACAGGTTCAAAGCCAGCTTCAGCAACTTGCCAAGTCCCTGTTTCCAAATAAAAAAATAAAATAGGTGTAGCCTGGAGGTAGAAGGCCCCTTGTTTCCATCCCCAGTACCAAAAACAAAAACAAAAAAGAGCCACAGTTGTTACGCAGGCACACACTCACACACGCCTCCGCCCACTGCACCCCAGGCTGGTGACAGCTCCGTCCCATGCTCGGGTCCCTGGGCTGACCATGGCTCTCCAGACAAATGCCCCTCCAAGCAGACAAGTCAGAAACTGGATGAAGCAACACAGAAATGACACAGACTTAGCCAGGCGTGGTGGCGCCCTCTTGTAATCCCAGTACTTGGGAGGCTGAGACAGGAGGATCGCAAGTTCAAGGACAGCCTCAACAAGTAGTGAGACTCTCATCAACCTAGCGAGACCCTGTTTCCGAATAAGAAATAAAATCAGACTGGGGGTGTGGCTCGTAGGTAGAATGCCCCTGAGTTCAATCCCCAGTACCACCAAAAAAGAAAAGAAAGAACGAAATGATTAGACTTGCACATCTCTGGCCATCTTAGTGGCCGACTTTGCGTGTGGGGCCAAGCGTCCCTTGGCAGTCACTCGCTGAAATCGGTCTGACTCTCACTCCAGACTCGGCCGAGCCATCGGCGGGACGGTGGGCAGAAGGCCAGCGGTGACCTTTCTGGAAGCCCCGGCATTCCGGGAGGGGTTCCCCAGAAGCAGCTGAGGCGGGGGAGCCATTTTGGAATGCAGAGGGCTTGTTTCTTGTTGCATCCGCGTTCAGTTCCCTTTGAGGCCCAGGTCTTGCTCCAGGACATCCCAGCCATCTCCTGCCTGCAGCCTGGCACACACACAGGCGGTGGCGGATGCGACAATCTCCTCCAGAGGGAGGGACAGTAGGCCGAGGGCCAGGGCGGAAGGAAGAGCCGCGGGAAGCTGTCACGGAGGACACAGAGCCAAGCGCGTGACCCGGCCTTCGAGTTCATCCTGCAAAACTTAAATCCACATTTATATTTTCCTTGTGAAAATAACACAGCCACCTTCCAGAGAGAAAAGCAAAATATCCCACACTCAGGGTGCTGGGGGGGGGTCCCCAGGCCACCCCCACAATTGCAGACTCACTGAAAGAACTCGGGGCTCCCACACATAGCTGTATTCCTGGCCAAGATCCATTTACAGCAATGTGCTAGGGCACACGGGGAGATGGCGAGGGGATACGTGTGGGTAGAGCCCGCGGCAGCCCTGGGCCCCCCCCTCCCCCCGGCCTCCGCTCCCCTGGAGGGCTCGCACAGAGCGTGCTTGCCCCCAGCAACCCGGCGGCAGAGTTCCCTCCAGGGAAGCCCGTTAGGGACTCAGGGCCCGAGGGTTTCACCGTGGCCGGTCCCAGGGGCACCCGCTGCCTCTCAGGTACCAAACTCCAGAGTCCCGGAGGGAAGACAGGTGTTTGGCATGAGCCGCATCGTCTGTGGCCAAGGCCCAGGGAGCAGCCTTTCCACGCAGAGGGCGCAAGCTCCAGGCCGGGTCCTGGGGACGCAGCCCCAGACCTCGGCGCTGCCTTGGTCTGTGATGCGGCCACACTCCCACGCATGGCCCTCTTTTCTTGTCTCTTTAACCCATGAATATTTAACACCTTAATTACAATATCATGATATGGCAGGACATGGTGGTGCACCCCTGCAATCCTAGTACTTGGGAGGCTGAGACAGGAGGATCGTAGGTTCGAGGACAGCCTCAGCAAGTAGTGAGACTCATCAACCTAGCGAGACCCTGCTTCAAAATAAGAAATAAAATTGGGCTGGGGGTGTAGCTTGAAGGTAGAATGCCTCTGGGTTCAATCCCCACACACAAAAAAATTCATGATATGAAGGGAAGTCAACCAGAATTATAGAATTTTATATTTTGCTTTTTTAAATTTTATAACATAATTTGTAATGGCTGAATTCCTGCAAGCCTTCCACCAGTGCTTATGAAATGAGGAACCTCCCTCTAGTAGATGTCCTGAATATCACAGTGCTCGGTGGTCTCCTTAATAAGCATTAGTTATGCACCTACTGTGTGCAAGCCTGAAAAACCGGGCTGGTCGAAGAAAACGTTACCATTGCAGGTGTGATTAACAAAGTAGCGCAACGCTAACTCCAGGGAAGATTCTAGAGTGGAATGTTAGACAGAGGACCTGGACACACTTGGAGAAGAAATGGCATCGTCGCTAGGAAAGAACACAGATTAATAATAATACTTTGTATCACTCCATGCTCAGGGAACTTTTCTAACTATCTCATTTGATTCTCCTAACAACCTTGGGGATTAGGAAATATCATTATCCTCACTTGAGGAAAAGAGGAACTTTCCCAAAGCCACACAGCCCTCAAGTGGGCTGCTGGGACACAGATGTTCCTATGTCCCCAAGCCTGGTCTCCTGTTACCCTGCGAGCTTCAAACTGGCTCAGCCTGGCTTCCGTTCCCAGCCAGCTACAGAGGGCAGTCAGCCAGGACGAGGCCGGGAACCTGGACGTCAGAGATGGCTGCAGGGATCACGCCATATCCTTGTCACTTAATCCAATTAGGTGGGGTCCGAAGTGTTGCAAAATGACCTGAATGGGGAGCCTGCTAATTCATGGGCAGGATTGGTGACAGTCCCGGGGGGTGATGTGTCCCAGGTCTGTGGGCTCAGCGTGGTCCTGCCTGATGGCGGGGAGGCAGGCAGTTCCTGTGACCCCTCCATCACCACAGGCTGCGGGCTGCCGGGCTGCCAAGAGCGGCCACGGCACAGACCTGTCAACCTCTCCCATCCACCTGGCCCCGGTGCATGACTGCCACACGCACTCACACAGGCTCTGTCCGACCGAGTAGAAAGGGCTTTTTTTTTTCTTCCCTTTTTAACTTGTGATTTTACAAAGGGTTGGATGAGGCTATTTGAACCCACCACAGGGAACGAGGACAGCACTCCGTTAATTCCATAGTTAATTAAGTGTAATAATAAACCCCAAGCTCCAGATGTACAGATTATTTTCTAGCGACCCCTCCTATGCTGCAGATGGGACCCTTAGCTGCGCCCTGACCTGGCCCAGACCCCTGCCCCAGTATCCTGCCCTGCGCCAGTCCTCGGGGTCCTGGGCTGTGCCTCTGGCCAGGCGCGGTCCTCCCTGGGCCTCGGACTCTGTCTGCAGGCGAGCTGGGAGAGGGAATTTGAAGGGCCTTGCTCCCAGCTCCCATCCTGCCCGTGCCTCTCCACTAGAAGCCTGCCCAGGAAAAAGATGAATTTTGTCATCTTATCCTGTCCTCTGGACTTTCCCTCCTCTAGGGTCCAGGAAGGATTGTGACGTGCCTTTGCATAGAGGGACAAGACCTGCCACCTCTCTCGCCAGGAGGGGACATAAACCCAGAGCCAGCGTCACGGCCCACGGTGCCCCACGTTTTATTCCGTGTTCTGCTATCACCGTATTAAATTACTAAGAACTTCGGAACAAAGATGTCTACCTCTTCCTTTTGCCTGAAGCCCCGGGATTGTGTGGCAGGTTCTGCCTGACGTCACTCTGGTCACTTGAATGACCACGGGGAGCTTTCCTGAAGGACAGGGGTGATTCAGAGAGGACAAGAGCGAGAGTGTGGTTGGGCTGACGGGGCTGGAGCGGGGCCTGGAAAACCAGGAGGAGCCCAGGAAGTCTGTCTGTCTGTCTGTCTGTCTGTCTGTCTCTCTCTCTCTCTCTCTCCCTCTACCCCCAGCTTTTATCTCTGCTTCTCATTCTCTCTCCTAGGGTCTGGCCCCACCCAGGACTTCGTATCCTGTGTCCCAGCCCCCAGTCCCCACGGCGATGCCATGGGCCAGAGAATCTGACGGGCCCACTCAGGTTGGTGGGCAGCGCTGGTCCCGTTGATTCCGGCCCATGATCCACAGTACCAACATGGTGTCCACGTGGGAAAAGAAAACAAAGTTGGCCGTTGGCAAAATACAGACTGGCCTGGCAGCTGCCTGCAGTGGCCGCTCTCCCAGCCCACGCTTGCTGTCCCCTGCACGGCCCTTCACGACACGGTCCCCCAGGGTACTCAGCGGTTGACAGGCTGACCCTGGACTTAGTGTGTGTGTGTGTGTGTGTGTGTGTGTGTGTGTGTGTGGTACCGGGGATGGAACCCAGGGACATTTTACCTCCAAGCTATTTACCCCCAGCCCTATTTTATTTTTATTTGAAACAGGGTCTAAGTGGCAGAAGGCCTAAGTTGCTGAGGCTGGTCTCCAACCTGCGATCCTCTTCTCTCAGCCTCTGAAGTACTGGGATGACCAGCGTGCATCACCACACCAGACTTCCAACCCTCTCCTGGCCGAGCGAGCCGCTGACTTGGGCCACGGGCCTAGGGAGAACCTAACCCCTCGTGTTTCCTTCCTCTTCCTGCTTGGAAACAACCTAAACTGAAATAAAGAAACAGGAGCCTCACGAAGAGGCTGGAGGGCCAGCGGTACAGGCATCTGCGGAACGGATGGTCCACCAGGAAGCCTCTCTCACATGCACACGTGCGCTCACACACACACAACGCATATTTCCTAATTCTCTGGAGGCCAGCTGGATGTGTTTGGCCCTCCTAAGTCTGACCGTTTGTCACTCGCCCCAAGGAGTTCTCGCGGGGGCACCAGAGTTCTGCGAAGGAAGGGCAGACGCCCCACCCCACCCCCTCAGGAAGCTGCCAGGCCGGCATCCATCTCTGCGCTTCCTTCCTTCCGCCCGCCCGAGGTGATGGCGAGGAAAGCAGCCCAGAGTCCTTGCGGGAACAAAGGCCCTGTGTCCCGCCAGGCGCCCCCGCGACCTCTCATGCATTATGAATGGCGACCGCCTGGTCACTTCCTAAGGTTTTCAGGCTCTGAAAGGGCAGCTCCCCAGCTTGGGTTCCCAGCTGTGGGAGACCCCTGGGCCCTGCGGGGTCCCCCCACTCCACGCGGCCCTCCCCAGGTCTCTGCGCAGTCTCCAGCCCTGGGTGCCGCCAGGCTTTCTGCCAATGCCACTGGAGGGTGTGGGGGATGCTGTGCTCCCTCGTCCCATCAGTTAAACTATTAGAAATTTCTAGATGCAACTGCAGAGTGCTAAGTCCCAAGCACAGGCCCCTCTGAGTGCAGGGCCTAGGGACAGCTCTGGGAGGTGACAGCCCAGAGGCCAAGCCACCCCTGGGCCGAGCCACCCGCAGCCGTGATTGCCCATCACCCTGATTCTTGAATTTTTCAGTCCTGAGGATTGAACCCAAGGGCATTCTACCACTGAGCTACACCCCCAGCCCCTTTTGTTTTTTATTTCGAGACAGGATCTTGCTGAGTTGCCCAGGCTGGCCTAGAACTTGCGTTTCTCCTGCCTCAGCCTCCCTGCACAGTAGGATTGCTGTGTAACTCATGCTTTTTTTTTCTTTTTGTGGCACTGGGGATTGAACCCAGGGGCATTCTACCTCTGAGCTACACCCCCAGCCTTATTTTATTTTTTATTTTGATACAGGGTCTTGCTAAGTTGCAGAGGGCCTCACTAAGTTCCTAAGGTTGGCCTTGAACCTGCGATCCTCCTGTCTCAGCCTCCCAAGTACTGGGATTACAAGCGTGCACCACCACGCCCAGCAAGTTCATGCTTTTTGAAATCGACCTGCTGTAGGGGTTTCCCCCTCTCTCAGCTCTACCCTAAGCAACAGAACTCATGAAATCAGGGTTTTGATGAGCCACATCGCTCAGCAGTTAACAGCACTATCAAGGTGACCTTAGCAGAGAGCTGTGTGAGGGAGGGAGGGAGGGAGGGAGCAAGCAAGAACAGGGGCAGCTCAGCTTGCTCCGGGAAGAGGAGGGCACCATGCAAAGACCCTGAGTCAGGACGGTGCACGGTGTAAAATGCAGAAGGAGGCCTGTGTACCCGGAACAAGAAGACGGCATGGCAGGCGACGAGGTCACTGGCCATGGGGCCGCCATCGCAGCTAGCCTCGTGCGGCGTGCACTTGGTTTTCTGCTCTGGGCGAATGGTGAGCCTCACGGGGTTCTGAGCAGGGGAGGCGTGTGACCTGGTGGACGCGCGCCGCTTTGACTGCTGGAGGGGGAAGCAGGGAGTGGGAGACTGAGCCGTGATCCGGAGGAGGGGGCCCAGTGGATCAGACCCTCTCTGTATGTCCAGGTGAACGGCCAGTGGAGCATCCTCCTGGAGTGCTAAGATGTCATCGGACAGGCGGTTCTGGGGTGCCAGGAGAGGGAAGGAGGGACGAGAGCCAGGGAGGACAACAGCATGAACTTCCAGGCCCGCACACCCGCTGGAATCCCCTCTCTACCACTTTCTTAAGCCAGCAGCCTCACACCCGCAGTCTGTAAAATGGTTTAACAACATCGCATCCCTCGTAGAGGAAGGGAGGTGAGCAGGGTCCCTGTTACGATGCTGCTACGCAGGAGACCCCAGAGTAGAATGGGGTCTCCTCCATCAATGCCAGATGGCCCCGGGGAGGAGTCCCCCCCACAGCCTCCCCAGCCGGCTGATTTCCCAGCAGCAGCACGGAGGCCTGGGCCCCTGCTGGAGGCTGCGGGCTCAGGGGAGGCCAGATGTCAGGGAAGCCGAGACCCCCAAGTCCACATCGCCTGCGGACCTTTGGGCCTGGTGGCTGATGTCAAGGGGACTCTTTGTGAACAAAGCCCCAGGGGCTCTGCGGCAGCCCTCTGGCCCCAGGTCCACCCCGACAGCTGTCGCGGCCAGCCCGCTCCCCAAGGGCTGCTGCGTGGTTGGGTTTTCTTTCTCTCTCTTTCAGCTCACAAAGGCCCCCGCCTCCCGCGCCATCTCAGCACACATCACCGTCTGGGGAGATGGGGGCCTCCCTGGGCATCTGCTCAGGGAGCTCATAAATCCACGGGGACAGGCCGAGGCCCGGGGCGTGTCCGCATCACACGGGACGGCGGTGCTCAACTGAAAGGGGACCTTGAGAGGCCCCACGGAGAACAACACGCAGGCCTGCTCAGACATCTGCAGTGCCATGGAAACAGGCAGCCGAAGAGAACGTTCTAGAACCTGTGAAGGGCCTGGAGACAGCCGGGTGCGTCTGTCTCGCACTGTTTGAGCCTGCGGCAGCCTGGAGCCCTGCTGTCGCCCCAGCCCGTGTTCCGCTGGCGGAGGGGCTGGCGTGGGGGGGCAGATGGCTCCCTGCTCCCCACCCAGCTCCTCCACATTGGCAGAACAATGAGAACGAATTTTGGATGAGATGCCAGTCACTTTCACATAATTATCCCAACTGGGGATTTCTCTGGGAAATCAGCAGACCTGGAAGCGTGCAGCCACGTCGGTGCGGGGTGTAGGGGTGGCTTCTGGCTTCGGAAGGGTCCATCTAGCCCTTGACCACAGTCCCCAACTCTCCGTGTTGTTTTCCAGCGCTCAGCCTCCATCCCTCCTTCCTTACTTATTGGGTCTGAGGCCTGGGTTCCTCAGCACCCTGCCCAGAGAGGTCAGCCATGGCAGAAGGGTCAAAAAGTAAAACAGAGGAGCCGGGCGTGGTGGCGCATGCTTGTAATCCCAGTACTTGGGAGGCAGAGACCAGAGGATCCGGGTTCGCGGCCAGCCTCAGCTACTAATGAGGCCTCCGCAACTTCGTGAGACCCGGTTTCAAAATAAAGGATAAAAAATAAGGCCAGGGGTATAGCTTGGAGGTAGAATGCCCCTGGGTTCAATCCCCGGTACCGCAAAAATAAATAAAAATAAAAAGTAAAACAGAAATGCTAATTCAGAGCAAACAAACAAATCGTGGAAGCAATCAAAATGACTTATTTGTTTTCTATTGTTGCATAACAAATTTGGTGATTTAGAACACCAATCCCCCCCAAAAACCTGCAAAGCCACCCTTTGGAGTTCACGGCCCGGGCAGGCACGCGGGTTCTCTCTGTTTGAGATAACGTGGGGCAGAACCAGGATGTGGGTTGGAGAGTGCTCACCTGGATTCCCGGGGCCTCAGGGCTCACCCAGTCTGTGGGCCAGGGGTGACCCCAGCTCCAACAGGCCGCGCTCAGCTCTTTCCTCCTGTCCCTCTCCACTCCCTCAGCAATGGAGACTCCACCGGGGTCAAACCCCTCGACATTTTGAATCTGCCTGCCAGGAAGGAGCCCGGCGCTGTGGGAAGCTCCGGATGTAATCATTGTGTCTTTGAGGCTCGTGGAGGAAAGCACCTGCCTCTGACGTTGGCACTGGGAGTGATGTCCACGCCCGGCTTGTCATCTTTGGTTCTGGTGTGTTCCTCCATGATGCTCTTGACCTAGGATACAAGAAATACATAGGTAGAAAGGAGACCAACAGGAGCCGGGCGTGGTGGCGCACGCTTGTAACCCCAGTACTTAGGAGGCGGAGACAGGAGGATCGCAGGTTCTCGGCCAGCCTCAGTTACTTAGTGAGGCCCTCTGCAACTTAGTGAGACCCTGTTTCAAAATAAAGAATAAAAAATAGGGCTGGGGGTGTAGCTCGGAGGTAGAATGCCCCTGGGTTCTATCCCCCATACCGCAAAAAAAAAAAAAAGAAAGGAGACAGACAGGAACAGAAAGGAAAAGTAAAATATGACTTTAATATAAGAACATGGTGCTAAAGTGCCTCAACCTTTACTCCCCAAACAAACCAGTTCTCTTTCCCGGGCCTGTCTCTCCCAAATTCCTGGGAAATCTGTAGATCCTAGCGTTAACTGAAAGAAACTATAATTGCCCTGTGCATTGTTAACAAGACAAATACGCTATGTTGAGAAACCTATAATTTAGGACACTCTCCAGTTTATCTCTCAATCAGATAATGAAGACCTCCCTCAGCCTGATGACACTAAAGTTGACCAGACCACTGGGAACCGCCTCGGGACTAGGGGACTGAGGTCACGCTCCCTAGGGCTGACCAGATGACCAGACCACCGGGAACGGCCTCGGGCTATGGGACCCAGCGCATCCTCACACACCTCCCCTAGCCCGCCCCTCATGAAAGCCCCCTATAAGAAAAGAGCCCTGCGCCCCCCAAAAGGTCTCTCTCCCTCTCGAGGTGGCCCGCATTCTCCCCTGAATGCGTATTTCCTACTTTCCTAAAGAAACCTCTGTCTATGTCTCTGACTGGCGCGTGCCGGAATTTTCTTCCATCACATTAGCCAAGGACCTGGCCGATCCTGGGTTCCTGAGTTGAGCAGTGGACCTGTCACCCCAACACTCTATCTTACTATGACTGAGAGGTCCTGGAACCCAGGGCATAGCAGAGGCGCTGGAGCTACACCCCCGGCAATATTCCTCTTTAGGAGCCCCCAAACGCCTCCTTGCAGGGTGGGGGGTGAAGCCTGATGTCTACACTAGAGACGAGTAGCAACCCAAGAGCTGAGCTGGGCTGAGGGTCAAGACCCAGCGGGGCGGGCCAGGCCAGCGCCCCACGTGGGTGTAGGGGTCCGCACCTGGGCCCAGAGGCTGACTTGAGGCCCACTGCAGGGTAGAGGCGACCGTTCCTATAAATGGCGGCTGACTGTGCCGACAACACACCGCTTCCCGACAAGGGTTATTTTGTTTTGTTGTTTTGGTACTGGGGATGGAACCCAGGGGCATTCTACCTCCAAGTTACACTCCCAGCCCTTTTCAGTTTTTATTTTGGAACAGGGTCTCGCTGCATTGCTGAGTCTGGTTTCCAACCTGCGATCCTTCCTGTCTCAGCCCCCCAAGTACTGGGATGACAGGTGTGTACCCCCCGTACCCGGCTTCCTGAGGGTTATTTTGAGCTGAAGACGGTTGAGAAGAAGCAGATTCCAGGAAAGCTCTGCCCTCCCCCCATTTGCCTAAAAGCATGGAAAAAACTCCCAAGTCTCCCCCCACCACCCCCTCTCCACCAGGAAAGGCAGAATTAGTGAAGACAGCTGGGACCCTAATTAGGCTAAGGGCAGCAGAGCCTCCCCAGGACACACCTCACAGGAGCGCGCCTCATTTCTACCCCTCCTGTTTGCTTTCCCACGTGTGCCCGCCAGGGAGCTCAAAGTCCTTTTCCCTCTCGTCCCTTCTCCACAGCTGCATTGTTCTTTTAAGACTGGACTTAAGCCGGGCGTGGTGGCGTACGCTTGTAATCCCAGTACTTGGGAGGCTGAGACCGGAGGATTACAAGTTCAAGGACAGCCTCGGCTACTTAGTGAGGCCCTCCGCAACTTAGTGAGACCCTGTTTCAAAATAAAGAATAAAAAATAGGGCTGGGGGTGGAGCTCAGAGGTAGAATGCCCCTGGGTTCGATCCCCAGTACCGAAAAAAAAAAAAAAGACGGGACTTAAGCCCACGTTCTCAACACCCCCTCCACCCCCATAAGTGGGTGCCCCCAAGCCTATTTTGGGTGGGACTTCTAGAAAATGATCAGGTTGTGAAGGTGGTCACCTTATCAGTGGACTAATCCATTTGATGGATTACTAATCTGGGCTACGAGGAGGTAGCTGTAGGCAGGTAGGGCGTGGCTAGAGGACATGATCTTGAGACCAATATCTGTCCCTGGCACCTCCCTCTCTCTCCCTCTCCCTCTCTCTCTCCCTCTCCCTCTCCCTCTCCCTCTCCCTCTCCCTCTCCCTCTCTCTGCTCCTGGCCGCCACGAGCAAAGCGGCTTTCCTCTGCTACCTCCTGCCGCCATGCTGTTTCTGCCTTAGAGTGCACCAACCATGGACCGAGCCTCTGAGGAAAAATAAAACTTTTCCCCCCTACCTAAGTATTTCAGGGAGAAAACAATTTAACTCGGGGTATTCGATGCTCACAAAATGGATGGACACCGGGCATGGTGGCGCACGCTTATAATCTAGTACTTGGGAGGCTGAGATAGGAGGATTACAGGTTCAAGGACAGCCTCGACAACATACTCTCAGCAACCTAGTGAGACCCTGTTTCAAAATAAAGAATAAAAGATAAGGCTGGGGGTGTAGCTCGGAGGTAGAGTACCCCCCAAAAAAAGGATGGACCGATGAAGGAACCAGCACCCGGTGCAGCCGGGTAGTGACCCTGAACACTGCAGACCTGCCCCCCAGGGGGCTGCCCCCACCGGGAAGACGGAGAGCCAGAGAGCTGCCTCGGGTATCAAGTGGAGCGAACGCCCTCAGAGCCGCAGGCCCGGGCCCAGGGCTGCCAGCCCGCTGCCTCCAGACACCTGCCAGACAGAGCCTGGACCGCGGTGTCCCCGAGACCTTGCCTGGCTTCACCTCCCGCCCAGAGCCTCGCAGGAAGACATTTAACTGCACAGCCCAGTTTGCACCGGAACGCGGGCTCCGAGAGTGTGGGGAACTGGCTCTCAAGGGTTGGGCGCTGATAGCACGAGAGGAGAGAAAATGATGCTGAGCACCAGAGTCATCCCAGGGCAGGAACGACACATGCCACCGGAGGACAAGGACCGGCAGGGTCTGGGCGACTGGAAGAAGCCAGGGACAAGGTTCTAGGTTTCTTGGAAGACCTCAGTGGTCCTTAAACAACAACAGGGTCCAGTCCCTCTGCTTTAACCTCAGCATGGCCACATGGTAACTCCTGCCACGCTCCTAGCGGCCACTCTACCTGGAGAAGCTCCTACTTGTCTAGCACCATGCTGAGTCCTTCACACACTGTGTATCTTGTGGCAACCTTATAAAAGGCCGACTGCTGCTATTATTTTATTATTTAAAGGGCAATGAAGCCGGGCGTGGTGGCGCACGCTTGTAGTCCCAGTACTTGGGAGGCTGAGACCGGAGGATCCGGGTTCGCGGCCAGCCTCAGCTACTTAGTGAGGCCCTCCGCAACTTAGTGAGATCCGGTTTCAAAATAAAGGATAAAAAATAGGGCCGGGGGTGTAGCTCCGAGGTAGAACGCCCCTGGGTTCAATCCCCGGTACCGTGCAAAAAATAAAAAATAAAAAGGCAATGAAGTCGGGCGTGGTGCCACACACCTGTAATCCCTGTACTTGAAGGCTGAGACAGGAAGATCCCAGGTTCGAGGACAGCTTCAGCACGTATTGAGACTCTCATTTCCTGTTTCCAAATAAGAAATAAAATTGGGCTGGGGGTGTAGCTTGAAGGTAAAATGACTCTGAGTTCAACCCCAGTACCACAAAAAAAAAAAATTAAAATTAAAGGGCAATGAAATTGAGGATCGGAGAGACTTTGTGGTTTGTCCAGGGTCACACAGCAAGGGAATGGCAGGATTAGAACCCATTGGCCTAAACACAGCGTGACGCTGGCTGCCACTATTCATGTGGACTTCTTTTTAACGGAGAAACCACAACCGTGTCTCCTAAGTGCTGTTTGTATGGCAGATGATGGTTCCAAAATATGAACAGCACGGGGACGTAAACAATAGGAGGAATCCTTTGTGGGGGAGGAGCCCAAGTCGACAGCACTAAAGGGTCCCTGGCTGCTCTCCCAGCATGCCTCCTGCCCTATTCAGTAGCACCTGGAACCGTCTCCAGGTCTCCACGCTGCAAGCTGCCACCCTTGGCGGCCCGGGCTGGGGGAGGGGCACTGCTTCTTGGGGGAGGCCCCGTGATCATGTGATCATCCCCCA